>WWET01000372.1:531968-557845 GCA_011038615.1 Limnodynastes dumerilii
GAGTTGCCGGCAAAAAAAAAGGCGCTTTTAGAAATAGAGACAGCCAAAAGCTCATTTTCAAAAGCCACCTGCCAGACCCATCGCTGGAGACCCCACTGGATAGGACTTTTAGGGTTAGTCTCTGGGGAAGGGAGAGTTAGGGTTAGAGTCATAGAAGGGGAGGGTTAGCGTTAGGGTAATGTAAGGGGTAAGGGTCACATCCCGTGCTGTACTAAATATCCTCCGGTGCACATCGGAGCAGCCAGAATGTCGGTCCTGTCCTGACCACGTTTCGCCAGTAATGAAGGCTTTTTCAAAGGTGCGTTTGTTCTCCCTGGTTTAGGTAAGGGATAGATAAGCCCATTTGTTGGGCAGAAGTGCGCCCGTGAGGACGTTTTTGCATATTAGGGATTTTGCATTTGCCTGCGGCTTAGACAGATATTCCCTCCCCTTACTAATTAGATCTTCCTCTGTTTGTTACATTGTAGATCATAGTTTCCCTTTGTCCCTACTGTGCTCTTATGCCCTGTTTTTGTCGGCTATTTATATTGACATGATATTATCTTTGTAAGATGCTATTGATTTGTCCTATGCTATTTACAACTCACATATTCGCCAATATGTTTTAAATGTTTATCATTAAAATGTGGTTATAACAGTGATGAGTTTACTCTGTATTTGACTCTGCATGATGCATTAGCGTAAATCTCCTTTTTTTCCTCTCGGTCCATATATTTGGCCTCACAGCTAATTAGAACATTTAGGACATTCTGAGTATTTTTCTTTATAAAACTTAGTGTAAACTATGGGAGATAACTGTTTGTGCAGCACCCTTTTTTTCCTGTCTCATAAAGGATGTAATATATGTAAATAATTTATATGTGTTGTATCCCCCCTTTTGTTCAAGAGTCTTAGGGTTAGGCTGCGGGGAGGAGAGTCTTAGGGTTAGGCTGCAGGGAGGAGAGTCTTAGGGTTAGGCTGCGGGGAGGAGAGTCTTAGGGTTAGGGAGCAGGGAAAGGAGTCTTAAGGTCAGGCAGGGGGGAAGGGAGGGTTAGGGTTAGGGTGTGGGGAAAGGAGTATGGCTAAGGGGAAGGGAGAGTTAGTGTTAGGCTGTGGGGAAGGGAGGGTTAGGGTAATTGAAGGGGAGGGTTAGGGTCAGGCTGCGGGTAATGGAGTCTTAGGGTCAGGCTGCCAGGAGGGAAGTCTTAGGGTCAGGCTGCCGGGAGGGGAGTCTTAGGGTCAGGCTACAGGGAGGGAAGTCTTAGGGTCAGGCTGCCGGGAGGGGAGTCTTAGGGTCAGGCTGTGGGGAAAGGAGTTTTAGGGTCAGGCTACAGGGAGGGGAGTCTTAGGATTTGGGTGTGGGGAAAGGAGTTTTAGGGTCAGGCTACAGGAAGGGGAGTCTTAGGGTTTGGGTGCGGGAAAAGGAGTTTTAGGGTTAGGCTGCTGGGAGGGGAGTCTTAGGGGTGGGGTCCGGGAAAGGGAGGGTTAGGGTAATGAAAGGGGAGGGTTAGGGTAAGGGTTGGGAAGAGATTTATACTCACCTTGCGGTCCAGTGTCTTCGGTCTGCCAGGGACCAGTTGCTTTGCCTCTTCGAGAACAGCCCTTTTTCAAAAGCGGGGACCCACATCCTGTGGGTTGTACCTTCACCATCCACCCAATCTGCAAGCATTATATAGACAGGTTGTCAATCAGCTCTAGAGGTTGTTACCCCTACAGGACGGGGCCAAAAATGCAGAAGTCTGTGTCTGGTCTTCTACCCTTTAATACTGTTTCCAATAATAAATGTATATTGTTTCTGTTATGTGAAACGGCAATAGTAACGTTTTATTGGACAGGAAATCAGCTGAATGAGAGGGTGGCCTATCACAGGCTAGCGGGAGTATACAGCCACCTGAACCAGTGTGAGCTCGCGGAGCACTATTACCTGAAAGCCCTCTCCCTCTGCTCCTCTCCACTGCAGCTAGAGGAGGAGGCCATTTACTACATGAAGGTTTACCTCGTGTTAGGGGACATCATATTCTACGATCTAAAGGTTAGCAAATTCACTGCTGAGATGTATTTGTGTATTTATGCAGTGCCCATAGGAAATCACCATACCCTGGGCCAAAACCCTCCATCCACATGACACCATGTAAAATAAATAAAATATAATCACATTTTCCCAACTTTATTTACACATTATGGGCCAGATCCAGAGCTATGTTTCCATTACGTTTCCTAGCGTAGCGTATTTTGTATGCGCCCCCCTCGGTCGGACGTTTTACGCTTTCCAAACCCAACCTTAACTTTTCAAAGCGTAACTCCTGTCGGCCATAATGGCTGCACGTACCTGCACGCCCATACTGTACGATTTAAATGCCTCACCCCGCCTCCGAAGCGTAATTACGGGTGTCATATGTCTGGCACGCCCCTTCCTACATAGTTATGCTGATGATACGTGACTGGCCCTTACGCTCTGAGTTACATGGCGTAACATCTACCCCGCGCATGCGCAGTAAGTATTAATGGGCGCTTTTACGCTAGCGGCTAGCATAAATTCACTCGCGTACGTAGGTCTGGATCTACCCCTATAACCTTCAGTGTGAAAGTAAATATAACATTTCCATAAATGCTTAGCAATTCTTATTATTTAGCGTCTGGTTCTATACTCCTGCTAAGATCAGGGCCACCACCAGAAATTGTTGGGCCGTGGCGCGCCACCCCAATGTGACGTCACGTGCCATATAGGTGAAGGGTTGCGGACCTGTGGCCAGCTGATGTGCACCCTGGCACAGATCTCTAGCAGCAGGTAGGAGACTGGTGACAGTGGGAGGTATTCACACCTAAGAAGCTTCGGCTTCTTAGGTGCGTAGATTTGCGAAATGACCTACTACGCATGCCTAGTAGGTCATTTACGCCATCTATGTACCAGTTAGGTACGTAGATTGCCTCCGTGCGGTTGTTAAAGACCGCATGGAGTAGTTTAGTTAGAAAGAGGCGGCGTAATGCCTCCTCGGGGGAGTGTTTAGCTAGAAGTGGGAGGGGGGAGGGATTTAAATTGGGGAGGTGAGGAGAGGCAATGTCTATGTGGAGTTTCCTTCTTAAAGGGGTAGGTATGCAGATTGTACAGATAGAACTTGGTTAAGCGCTTACATGCAATCCTAATTTGCGCAATGTCCCCATTTTCCGTGGAGACAGCACACATATTTTAAGGTGAGGTCCTGCTGACGGAAGTCCCTTGCGAGCGAGGGGAGTGGGCTTCCCTTGCACGTATGGGACTTAGGACAGGGTTTTTAAGCTTTTAAGAGGGAAGCCATAGATTTCTGCAATGGGGCGGGGCTTAATAATGTGATTTATGCAAATTGCTTCATTAAGCCCCACCCCTTGTCAATCACTCATGTAATCTCTAGTGTTCCACGGGATGGATTGGGCTTGATGACATCATCAAGTCTGTCATCCCTAGTAACGCTAGGGGTGACAATAGTTATTGATGGCTGGTGGAATTGCGGGAGCTTTAACAGATCTCCCGGGATACCGTGAGAACTGCCCAAATTTTGGGAGTCTCCCAGATATTCCGGGAGAGTCAACAACCCTGACTTAGGATCTTGCAGTGGTCCAGCATCATCTAGCCCCGCCCATAAAATATGGGAGACATGGCAAAGATGAGCCAGGGTACACAGATGTACTACAGTGATGTGACTATACACTAGCACTATTATGCTTCAGTAGGTATCTCACATGATAATTTCTACTTGTCTACAGGATCCCTATGATGCCGCTGGCTACTATCATCTCGCCCTTGCAGCCGCTATGGACTTAGGCAACAAAAGATCTCAGTTAAAGATTTACACCCGACTCGCCGTCATTTACCATAATTTTCTCATCGACAGAGAAAAGTCTCTTTACTTCTACCAAAAAGCGAGGACCTTCGCCGCAGACCTGAACGTGCGTAGGATAAACCTGTCTCCTGAACAGCATTACCAACATCTAACCAGGACTTACAGTTACTGAACCCCCTGAGGCGTAATAATTCCCTGAGACGCAGATATTTTTCTAATTATCTATAAATGTAAAGCGCAAGCAATATGATGGCGCTATATAAAACCTGTGATTATCAAGGCAATGAGGAAAAAGGGTTACACCACAGGTCAGCAAAATTAATTGCGTCTCAAAGGCGAAACCCAGCAGACAGAGTTGGATTAAATACACAAAATTTTAAATTAAGGAACTCACCTCATGAGACACCCCCTATAACCTCTGAAATAGCTGGTGTGGAACAACACCCCCTCTCAGCTGCTGATTCCAGATATGCTCCCAAACAAAAATACACAAAGATTGACGACTTTTTAAAGGCTCTTCCGGAGGGAAGCCATAGATTTCTGCAGGGGGCAAGGCTTAGTGACATGAATCGCTTCATTAAGCCCCACCCACTGTCAAGCACTCTTGTAATCTCTAGTGTTCCAGGGGATGGGTGGGGCTTGATGACATCATCAGTAACTCTAGGGATTACAATAGATATTGATAGCTGGTCAGGACTTGCAGGAGATTTGCCGGCTCTCCAGGGATACAGGGAGGGGAATCTTCCGGATATTCTGGGAGAGTCGGACACCCTGGAATACACAAAATGATCACACGCGTTTTACCTTTAAGAAATAGAACCTTTAAATAAAGTTACTGTAGTAGTACCTCTAACTGTTTTGTTAATATATACACAGACCTTTACAACAGAGTATCATATCAATTGTCACATTACATAGATGATGTCTAAGCAGCGTCATGGGAAATTATATGCGTTTAATTCTGAATCATACATATATTTTGCACATTTTGGAGTTAAAAGCAGACACTATTGAAGTGATTTTTTACACGTCATCATCACCAGATATGGAGGTCAAATCTCCAGAAGGACGTAAATGTATTAGAGACTGTGTAAAGAAGAGCTACTTAAATGGTGTATGGCCTGTGTCACACAACATAGCAAGAGAGACTAGAGGGTGTAAACACGTATAGCTTGGAGTAGAGAAGGGAGAGGGGGGATAATCATATAGTAAAGGAGGGGAGCAATTTTCATATGAGTGTATTAGAACACGAGGGCAGCACTGAAACTGGCGGGTATATAGGAAATTTAAGGAAACGTTACTTCCCTGAATGGGTAGCTGATAAGTGGAACAGCCTTCCATCACTGGTGATAGGGGCTATCAACGTAGAATAATTCAAACATGCTTTGGATATGAGGATATCCTAAAGGAAACTGAGTTCCGTGCGTATTTTTAGGATCGGAGTGACTGCACATGTGTAGTAACTTTATTTACACTATTTATGTTGAATTTACGCATGGAAGTCCATTAGACAAATACATGTGAATCGCACTTGGGGACATATGTACGAGGGGCGTGGTTGAAATCCGTACGAACAAAGTTACGTTAAAGTAGGTGGTGGGAGGCATTTAAATGACCAGTTGAGTTTAGTTACACACGCACATACAGAAGTATTATACGCATGTAAATGCAAACGTAAAGATAAAAGTGCTCTAGGGTGGCGGAACTCTACTCTGTGTGAGGGGAGTGTCATTGGTGTTGGCTTTCAACGTACGTGCGTATAATTGCGTACCTAGAACTCACGGATCTGTGAATACGGCCCACTCTCTTACTTATCTGAGCAAGCTCAGAATAAAACAACACAAGATAAGCCAAGCTATGTATCAGAGCTACGTCTAAGATACTGGAGCATTCTGGGAGTTGTAGTTTCATAACAACTGGAATGCCAAATGTTCCCTTTGTCTTAAGCCCCAGCTGAGAAAAAGAGTAAGTTCATGGGCCTGATTCAGACTTAAGAAGGAGCTTGAAATTAAGAGCCGGATTCACACTACCAGACGTATTGCATACAGAGTTTTCCAATATTTGATACTGTGCATGTGTAGTATCTTTTTTACGTAATCTACGTATCTTTTCGTTACATAGATTGCTTATATGGGGTCTGAAAGATATGCAATACGTCCGGTAGTGTGAATCCGGCCCTAAGAGAGGAAAGTTACTCCTGGGCTAAACCATGGTGATTGCAGGGGAGTCATATTTCATCTGTTGCAAACAGTATTAGCGTTGAAAGGTGATGTTTCCTATCCCAAGTCTAAATAACAGTGTAAAAGTAAGGCTGGAAATAACAGTGTGATAGTAACGCTGGTCAGTATCTGTGTGCAGTAAGCAATTCAAAGATATATCCCTGCATGCAAAGAATACAATTACCTTGACTCCCCCTGCAATCATCATGCTTTTGCGCAGATGTAACCTTCCTCTCTTAGGACTGGTCTTTAAAGGCCGCACGTATGCAATCTACGTAATGAAACGCTACGTAGAGAGTGTAAAATAGTTACTACACATGAATCTGGTCATAATTTCAAGCTCCTTTTTAAGTCTGAATCAGGCCTAATGTTCTTAAATAAACTGAATGATGGCAATGCTTATCCACTAGAGGGCAGTAAAGATTTATGGTAGTATTTGCATCATATTTTAGTAAGGTGATTGTAAATGAGAATTATTTGGCCTTATAACTAGTAAGGTCATATAATTAAAATTTATGTAATATATATTTACAATTACAAACAGGGGTTCATTAATACATTTTTTTTTTTTTTTTTTTTTCCAAATTTGTACATTCTGTTATAAAGCATGATTTTAATATTCCTTTGCGGGCATCTAAAGAGCTATTTCGCAAAAAGCTGTTTGACGGGTAACAAGTTTTAAAGAATGATAGTACTTGTTCTGTTACAGAGACTGACAATGGACGATGTGAAAGCCCAAACAACACTGAATCATCCGTCTTATACTTAGTTACAACCAATTATATTATTTGAATGACTATTTTTTGTAATTATCTGGTCTTTCTCATTTTTCCTGTTGTAACTGTTATTAAAATGGATTTAAATAAGGTTTACATGAACTGAAGAATTACCAAACCTGTCCCTGTTTTTCTAACTTATGCTGCCACCCTACAGTACAGAGAGCACACCTGTAACACCCTACAGTACAGAGAGCACACCTGTAACACCCTACAGTACAGAGAGCACACCTGTAACACCCTACAGTACAGAGAGCACACCTGTAACACCCTACAGTACAGAGAGCACACCTGTAACACCCTACAATACAGAGAGCACACCTGTAACACCCTACAGTACAGAGAGCACACCTGTAACACCCTACAGTACAGAGAGCACACCTGTAACACCCTACAGTACAGAGAGCACACCTGTAACACCCTACAGTACAGAGAGCACACCTGTAACACCCTACAGTACAGAGAGCACACCTGTAACACCCTACAGTACAGAGAGCACACCTGTAACACCCTACAGTACAGAGAGCACACCTGTAACACCCTACAGTACAGAGAGCACACCTGTAACACCCTACAATACAGAGAGCACACCTGTAACACCCTACAGTACAGAGAGCACACCTGTAACACCCTACAGTACAGAGAGCACACCTGTAACACCCTACAGTACAGAGAGCACACCTGTAACACCCTACAGTACAGAGAGCACACCTGTAACACCCTACAGTACAGAGAGCACACCTGTAACACCCTACAGTACAGAGAGCACACCTGTAACACCCTACAGTACAGAGAGCACACCTGTAACACCCTACAGTACAGAGAGCACACCTGTAACACCCTACAATACAGAGAGCACACCTGTAACACCCTACAGTACAGAGAGCACACCTGTAACACCCTACAGTACAGAGAGCACACCTGTAACACCCTACAGTACAGAGAGCACACCTGTAACACCCTACAGTACAGAGAGCACACCTGTAACACCCTACAGTACAGAGAGCACACCTGTAACACCCTACAGTACAGAGAGCACACCTGTAACACCCTACAGTACAGAGAGCACACCTGTAACACCCTACAGTACAGAGAGCACACCTGTAACACCCTACAATACAGAGAGCACACCTGTAACACCCTACAGTACAGAGAGCACACCTGTAACACCCTACAGTACAGAGAGCACACCTGTAACACCCTACAGTACAGAGAGCACACCTGTAACACCCTACAGTACAGAGAGCACACCTGTAACACCCTACAGTACAGAGAGCACACCTGTAACACCCTACAGTACAGAGAGCACACCTGTAACACCCTACAGTACAGAGAGCACACCTGTAACACCCTACAGTACAGAGAGCACACCTGTAACACCCTACAATACAGAGAGCACACCTGTAACACCCTACAGTACAGAGAGCACACCTGTAACACCCTACAGTACAGAGAGCACACCTGTAACACCCTACAGTACAGAGAGCACACCTGTAACACCCTACAGTACAGAGAGCACACCTGTAACACCCTACAGTACAGAGAGCACACCTGTAACACCCTACAGTACAGAGAGCACACCTGTAACACCCTACAGTACAGAGAGCACACCTGTAACACCCTACAGTACAGAGAGCACACCTGTAACACCCTACAATACAGAGAGCACACCTGTAACACCCTACAGTACAGAGAGCACACCTGTAACACCCTACAGTACAGAGAGCACACCTGTAACACCCTACAGTACAGAGAGCACACCTGTAACACCCTACAGTACAGAGAGCACACCTGTAACACCCTACAGTACAGAGAGCACACCTGTAACACCCTACAGTACAGAGAGCACACCTGTAACACCCTACAGTACAGAGAGCACACCTGTAACACCCTACAGTACAGAGAGCACACCTGTAACACCCTACAATACAGAGAGCACACCTGTAACACCCTACAGTACAGAGAGCACACCTGTAACACCCTACAGTACAGAGAGCACACCTGTAACACCCTACAGTACAGAGAGCACACCTGTAACACCCTACAGTACAGAGAGCACACCTGTAACACCCTACAGTACAGAGAGCACACCTGTAACACCCTACAGTACAGAGAGCACACCTGTAACACCCTACAGTACAGAGAGCACACCTGTAACACCCTACAGTACAGAGAGCACACCTGTAACACCCTACAATACAGAGAGCACACCTGTAACACCCTACAGTACAGAGAGCACACCTGTAACACCCTACAGTACAGAGAGCACACCTGTAACACCCTACAGTACAGAGAGCACACCTGTAACACCCTACAGTACAGAGAGCACACCTGTAACACCCTACAGTACAGAGAGCACACCTGTAACACCCTACAGTACAGAGAGCACACCTGTAACACCCTACAGTACAGAGAGCACACCTGTAACACCCTACAGTACAGAGAGCACACCTGTAACACCCTACAATACAGAGAGCACACCTGTAACACCCTACAGTACAGAGAGCACACCTGTAACACCCTACAGTACAGAGAGCACACCTGTAACACCCTACAGTACAGAGAGCACACCTGTAACACCCTACAGTACAGAGAGCACACCTGTAACACCCTACAGTACAGAGAGCACACCTGTAACACCCTACAGTACAGAGAGCACACCTGTAACACCCTACAGTACAGAGAGCACACCTGTAACACCCTACAGTACAGAGAGCACACCTGTAACACCCTACAATACAGAGAGCACACCTGTAACACCCTACAGTACAGAGAGCACACCTGTAACACCCTACAGTACAGAGAGCACACCTGTAACACCCTACAGTACAGAGAGCACACCTGTAACACCCTACAGTACAGAGAGCACACCTGTAACACCCTACAGTACAGAGAGCACACCTGTAACACCCTACAGTACAGAGAGCACACCTGTAACACCCTACAGTACAGAGAGCACACCTGTAACACCCTACAGTACAGAGAGCACACCTGTAACACCCTACAATACAGAGAGCACACCTGTAACACCCTACAGTACAGAGAGCACACCTGTAACACCCTACAGTACAGAGAGCACACCTGTAACACCCTACAGTACAGAGAGCACACCTGTAACACCCTACAGTACAGAGAGCACACCTGTAACACCCTACAGTACAGAGAGCACACCTGTAACACCCTACAGTACAGAGAGCACACCTGTAACACCCTACAGTACAGAGAGCACACCTGTAACACCCTACAGTACAGAGAGCACACCTGTAACACCCTACAATACAGAGAGCACACCTGTAACACCCTACAGTACAGAGAGCACACCTGTAACACCCTACAGTACAGAGAGCACACCTGTAACACCCTACAGTACAGAGAGCACACCTGTAACACCCTACAGTACAGAGAGCACACCTGTAACACCCTACAGTACAGAGAGCACACCTGTAACACCCTACAGTACAGAGAGCACACCTGTAACACCCTACAGTACAGAGAGCACACCTGTAACACCCTACAGTACAGAGAGCACACCTGTAACACCCTACAATACAGAGAGCACACCTGTAACACCCTACAGTACAGAGAGCACACCTGTAACACCCTACAGTACAGAGAGCACACCTGTAACACCCTACAGTACAGAGAGCACACCTGTAACACCCTACAGTACAGAGAGCACACCTGTAACACCCTACAGTACAGAGAGCACACCTGTAACACCCTACAGTACAGAGAGCACACCTGTAACACCCTACAGTACAGAGAGCACACCTGTAACACCCTACAGTACAGAGAGCACACCTGTAACACCCTACAATACAGAGAGCACACCTGTAACACCCTACAGTACAGAGAGCACACCTGTAACACCCTACAGTACAGAGAGCACACCTGTAACACCCTACAGTACAGAGAGCACACCTGTAACACCCTACAGTACAGAGAGCACACCTGTAACACCCTACAGTACAGAGAGCACACCTGTAACACCCTACAGTACAGAGAGCACACCTGTAACACCCTACAGTACAGAGAGCACACCTGTAACACCCTACAGTACAGAGAGCACACCTGTAACACCCTACAATACAGAGAGCACACCTGTAACACCCTACAGTACAGAGAGCACACCTGTAACACCCTACAGTACAGAGAGCACACCTGTAACACCCTACAGTACAGAGAGCACACCTGTAACACCCTACAGTACAGAGAGCACACCTGTAACACCCTACAGTACAGAGAGCACACCTGTAACACCCTACAGTACAGAGAGCACACCTGTAACACCCTACAGTACAGAGAGCACACCTGTAACACCCTACAGTACAGAGAGCACACCTGTAACACCCTACAATACAGAGAGCACACCTGTAACACCCTACAGTACAGAGAGCACACCTGTAACACCCTACAGTACAGAGAGCACACCTGTAACACCCTACAGTACAGAGAGCACACCTGTAACACCCTACAGTACAGAGAGCACACCTGTAACACCCTACAGTACAGAGAGCACACCTGTAACACCCTACAGTACAGAGAGCACACCTGTAACACCCTACAGTACAGAGAGCACACCTGTAACACCCTACAGTACAGAGAGCACACCTGTAACACCCTACAATACAGAGAGCACACCTGTAACACCCTACAGTACAGAGAGCACACCTGTAACACCCTACAGTACAGAGAGCACACCTGTAACACCCTACAGTACAGAGAGCACACCTGTAACACCCTACAGTACAGAGAGCACACCTGTAACACCCTACAGTACAGAGAGCACACCTGTAACACCCTACAGTACAGAGAGCACACCTGTAACACCCTACAGTACAGAGAGCACACCTGTAACACCCTACAGTACAGAGAGCACACCTGTAACACCCTACAATACAGAGAGCACACCTGTAACACCCTACAGTACAGAGAGCACACCTGTAACACCCTACAGTACAGAGAGCACACCTGTAACACCCTACAGTACAGAGAGCACACCTGTAACACCCTACAGTACAGAGAGCACACCTGTAACACCCTACAGTACAGAGAGCACACCTGTAACACCCTACAGTACAGAGAGCACACCTGTAACACCCTACAGTACAGAGAGCACACCTGTAACACCCTACAGTACAGAGAGCACACCTGTAACACCCTACAATACAGAGAGCACACCTGTAACACCCTACAGTACAGAGAGCACACCTGTAACACCCTACAGTACAGAGAGCACACCTGTAACACCCTACAGTACAGAGAGCACACCTGTAACACCCTACAGTACAGAGAGCACACCTGTAACACCCTACAGTACAGAGAGCACACCTGTAACACCCTACAGTACAGAGAGCACACCTGTAACACCCTACAGTACAGAGAGCACACCTGTAACACCCTACAGTACAGAGAGCACACCTGTAACACCCTACAATACAGAGAGCACACCTGTAACACCCTACAGTACAGAGAGCACACCTGTAACACCCTACAGTACAGAGAGCACACCTGTAACACCCTACAGTACAGAGAGCACACCTGTAACACCCTACAGTACAGAGAGCACACCTGTAACACCCTACAGTACAGAGAGCACACCTGTAACACCCTACAGTACAGAGAGCACACCTGTAACACCCTACAGTACAGAGAGCACACCTGTAACACCCTACAGTACAGAGAGCACACCTGTAACACCCTACAATACAGAGAGCACACCTGTAACACCCTACAGTACAGAGAGCACACCTGTAACACCCTACAGTACAGAGAGCACACCTGTAACACCCTACAGTACAGAGAGCACACCTGTAACACCCTACAGTACAGAGAGCACACCTGTAACACCCTACAGTACAGAGAGCACACCTGTAACACCCTACAGTACAGAGAGCACACCTGTAACACCCTACAGTACAGAGAGCACACCTGTAACACCCTACAGTACAGAGAGCACACCTGTAACACCCTACAATACAGAGAGCACACCTGTAACACCCTACAGTACAGAGAGCACACCTGTAACACCCTACAGTACAGAGAGCACACCTGTAACACCCTACAGTACAGAGAGCATACCTGTAACACCCTACAATACAGAGAGCACACCTGTAACACCCTACAATACAGAGAGCACACCTGTGACACCCTACAATACAGAGAGCACACCTGTAACACCCTACAATACAGAGGGCACACTTGTGACACCCTACAATACAGAGAGCACACCTGTAACACCCCACAATACAGAGGGCACACTTGTGACACCCTACAGTACAGAGAGCACACCTGTAACACCCTACAGTACAGAGGGCACACCTGTAACACCCTACAGTACAGAGAGCACACTTGTGACACTCTCCAATACAGAGAGCACACTTGTGACACCCTACAATACAGAGAGCACACTTGTGACACCCTACAATACAGAGAGCACACTTGTGACACCCTCCAATACAGAGAGCACACCTGTAACACCCTACAATACAGAGAGCATACCTGTAACACCCTACAATACAGAGAGCACACCTGTAACACCCTACAGTACAGAGAGCACACCTGTAACACCCTACAATACAGAGAGGGCACTTGTGACACCCTACAGTACAATACAGAGAGGGCACTTGTGAGATAATACAATACAGAGAGCACACTTGTGCAGTCAGGTCATAGCCAGGGGATTAGACAGCTGGGAATGGCCGGGACAGGTATATATATAATCCATAAAGAATTGGAAAATGTTTGGAGTATAATAGAGAAATATTTAATAAACAGTCTCCTGAAATAACAATATCACAAATAAAAACATTTGTACAAAATAAACAGTGTCTGACAGATCCTAATGACAATTACCGCACCTGCGTATCAATATAACTGTAATCATGCAAAGTATGGAAACAGAGTTCAAAGTAGAAAATGTTAATCTGAGATGTTAAACATCAATCTCCATAATAGACGAAAAAGCAGAATTCCAAATATAGTGATGATAAGTAGGAGACTTTGTGGATATAGCAACAGTCGGTACAGAAAATGTTTTAATCCTAATAACGAGACATTAGCTGAAAGTATAATAGACTGAGGTCCTTATGACAGATAAGTGAAGAATAGAGAATTTTGCAGTCGAGACCTGGATGCAACTTATATCACGATTGTGTTCTAAGGGGAGTTTTGTAGGAAGCGGTGGAGGCAAATAGTCAATGTACAGTGATCACAGGCTCACACAACTGCACTCCATCAGAGCCTAGGTCCAACAAAAAAATAATGGGGGTCTAAATTCATTCCTGGCAGTAGTTTTAGTGAATTCATATTGGACCTGATTCAGAGACTGAAAATTAGAGAGGAAAGTTACTCCTGGGCTAAACCATGTTGATTGCAGGGGAGTCATATTTCATCTGTTGCAAACAGTATTAGAGTTGAGAGGTGATGTTTCCTATCTCAAGTCTAAATAACAGTGTGATAGTAAAGCTGGTCAGTGTCTGTGTGCAGTAAGCAATTCAAAGATATATTCCTGCATGCAAAGAATACAATTACCTTGACTCCCCCTGCAATCAACATGGTTTACCCCAGGAGTAACTTTCCTTTTCTTCTTTTCAACCTCTGAATCAAGTCCCTTGTGACTAATCAAAGCCACCATTTTCAGTGTACAATACAGTGTATTTGCCTGCACTTACACAACATAGATGAACAGACAGTTGCATGGAGCTTGAGTTCTTTGTGGGCCGTATTTGCATACCTCTCCAGAGCCAGCGTTGCATCCGGATCACCCCCTTTTTCTCCAGCAATGACAGTGATCCTGATCCAGACTTAGGGGTCTGTTTACAAAGATCATTTTAATGCGATAGGGTCAGTTTTCACTTCAAAACTGGCCCTATCGCGTTAAAATGAAGTCTCCCATATTTACAAAATGGCGGAGCGGATTTACACTGCGCTCCTGGCGTCAGACTAAGGCCAGCTCAGGCTGGCGAAAGTGGTAAGTATTCCGACGATGTCCCCATATACCCCTCTTTTCCTCCCGCTAATAGCTGTTATTTGAGGGAAAAGGGGGGCATGTATGGGGAAACCATGGCCAATATTGCCAGAGTAAAAGAAAAATCAATAAAAAAATTTTTTTAAATAAGTAGAAAAAAATCAATAAAAAAATTGAGAAAATAAGTAAATATTTAAACTCACCTGTCTGGGCGACCCGTCAGGCTGCAGCTGTCCGGTCCCAGCATGAATACACTGCACATGTGCAGTGTTTCTCATATCGGGACTTGAAATTTTCAAAGCCCAGAAATAGAGTTACTGCACATGTGCAGAACTTCATTCATGCATCGCATGAATGTGAAGTACTGGGAAGAACCAGCGGATCATCGCGGGTCCTCGCAGGAGGGGTGAGTATTTGAAAATAATGTGAAGGAAGCTGCAAAGGCTCACAGTGAAGATAAGCCAGCCTGATGCAGCTTCGATCACAGGGATCGAGGCAGGTAAGTAAATAGACCCCTTAGTAGAAAGTGTAGACCCTGCAATGGAGGCAAATGTACGGAATTTGTGATCCAAAATACTGCATGCAGGAGAACAGAGCGCTAACCCGGCACCTCTATGTGTGTGCGGATAGTGGATCCGTGCCCTGCACCTTAACTTCAGTGTTACACACGCAACTTTGTGTATACGGAACACTGGATCATAAGGGCTCAACCCATCCCTTACTGTAAGCTTTATACGCATAATTACACCCACCAGGCGTATCTCATATCCCTTGCGAAATATCTTTGTTTATTCATTCTAACTGCAGGAAAGCACCTAACAATCATTACTATGAAATGAATAGTATCACAATATTTGCAGTACTCAACTTCACAAAAAAAAAATCACACTTCACTGCACCCCCACCGTACTATATAACCCAATGCTGCCTATCAATAGATAGAAAATTACTGTTTACATACAGTAATCCTGAACATCTGGTGAATTTGCAGCCAGTTTGTGATGTCATTGCTGTATGTCAACACTTAGGAAACATTCTTTCAGTAACTGTGCTTTTGTTTTATTTAATCTGTCATTTTTAAGAAAAAAAGAACACATGAAGACACAGATTTGCTGACCCATCAGACTAGAGGGTGGCATTATGAATGGCATGAAGAAGGCAATGCCAGTCTCATCCCTCTGCCCCTGGTGCCAGGGAACAGCACAGTGGGTGTGGCAGGACTCTGGAGGCTGAGTCTAAGAAAGTTTTCCAGCTCCCCCCAGTTCACACAAAATTGTCTCATATAACAGGGATCTCAGGGAGACACACACAGCACTTACACCAATCTCAGCCTCTATAGAGAGGTCCTGCTGTATGTCCTATAGACTGGAGGGCACAGAAGATATTCCAGTGTTTGTACCCTCTGCCACAGCAGTATGAAGAGGACCGGCTGTTGCCCCTTGCTGCTCCTGCTCTCCCTCCTCCTGGCCCCTGGCTCCTGGGCTTGCCCATCTCGCTGCGATGTATCAAGGTGCCCGAGCCCGGTCTGTCCCAACGGCTACGTCCCAGATCGCTGCAACTGCTGCCTGATCTGTGCCGCGGGCGAAGGAGAGTCCTGTGGCCGGGATGGAGACCCACCGTGCGGGGACACCCTGCAGTGCAAGCCGCCGCTGGGCATGAGAGGGCAGAAGGGGACGTGCCAGTGCAAGCACGATTACCAGGTCTGCGCCAACGACGGGCAAACGTACAACAATTTATGCCAGCTGAAGCTGGCCAGCAGGAGGGCGCTACAGCAAGGGCACCCCCCTGTGGTGCAGGTGCACAAGGGAGCCTGCCAATCGGGTAAGCAGTGGCATGCATGGAGATAGCTGATGTGTTTCAGTGCCTGTGATAATTTATTACTTCATTGCCCCAGGTTTTGGGCATCTGTTTGTCTGTCCACCAAATGCAGTGTTCCCTGCAAGCCCAAGCCTTGCAAAACGTGCTGAAGCCAACTACACTACAGCACTGCAACTTCTAGAGTTATACACTGGGGCTGATTCAGAGTTGGTCATACAACACGTCAGCATGCCCAAAAAACCAGGGGCATCCACATGAGCAAGACTAACAGTCAAACACAGGTTGGGCACAATGCCAATTGTTTGTTCCAAGGTCGGGCTTAGCACAGTATGCACTTGCCTACCCCTGATGTAATGTACAATGACAAAATTCTGTTTCTGGGTTTTGTTTTTGTGTCTTATTTTCTGAGCATCAATAGTCCATAATATGGTATCTATCTATCTATCTATCTATCTATCTATCTATCTATCTATCTATCTATCTATCTATCTATCTCATATCTATCTATCTATCTATCTATCTATCTATCTATCTATCTATCTATCTATCTATCTATCTCATATCTATCTATCTATCTATCTATCTACATTTTTCGGATCCTTTGAACCTAATTTTTTACTTGTTGTTTTTATTTAATGAAAATGTATACAGTAATACTAGAAGTGAGTCTTATAACAGCAGTGTTGTGAGGATTATTATGGGATTTTTGTATAACATCTATAGATGGAAGCAGCTGGGTAATTGGTAGCCTTGTTGCATAATGTTTTGTCCTCTGTATACTGTACTTAACGTTATTGTAGTCACCCAATAATAGAGGGGTTTGGATCTAATATGGATTGGATCTAATAAAATATTATGCAACAGCATTAGAACCTTCAGGGAATGAACTTTCATATTATCTCATGTCACTGGATGTGAGGATTATTGCCACACAGCATCATGGATAGCTAAACTAGTGACAGTGTGCAATGTAGATGCTGAGGATCTTACAATACCCAAACACAGTAGAATTCACTGAACATACAGATTGTGTCTGTTTTTGGAAGCTTTTCACATTTAAAACAATCACAGTTGTTCTTTTATTACATTAGAAAAGTTATGTTTACGTTTATATATTTATGTCTACACTTCTAAGCTTTGTGTTTTACCAGTCCTTATTGCACAGTTAGCGTGCCTTCACCCTTGCGTACACATCCCATCCCACCCACCATCGGAAATTCCATCCTCACATCCAGAATTCTATTATCCGGATCAAGCAGCCAAAGTGCGTTGCAAAACGCAAATTGCGGTTGTTTTACGCTTCTTGCGACTATTTTGAGGGGGTCTGGATCCAATCCGAAGTTATGAGATGAGGCGTTTAAACGTGGACCTTCAAAAGATTTCTAGTCTCAGGGGATATGTCTTCATAGGATAATCCCTAATTTACAAGAAATCATTGTAGGGTAATGTCGGTTACGGTGACAATCAGAAAATCGTCAGTGACACCATAATAATGACTATCATTGCTGATGGGATAATACTGACTGTTATGTTGGCACTATAGTAACCATTCATAATGCTGACATTTGCAAAATCAACAGTGCAAGGTGCGTAAGTGGCATGAAATGGTCTGTGCTTCCCGCCCACCCACTAAGGTGAGTGTAATGATAATGGCACAGTGTGGGAGGGGTATCCGAACGCTTTAGTTAAGGCAGGCTTATGACAACGTAAGCTGCCATAAAGCCCGCATGAGAGAGGGGATTGACAGTGGGCATCCATCCCCCTCTCTCTGGATCCAGTCCCTAGTTTCTTACAGTGACCCCACTGCTACTGTCACTCTCTCTGATTAGTCCTCACTTTTCCTAGCTCTCTCTATCATTCCTGTGCTTCACCTTTGCTCCTCACCCTCCTCACTCTGTCTCCACTGCTTCCAACTCTCTACTACTCCTATGCTACCTCATTCTGTCCCCACTGCTCCTCACCCTCTCCTCACTCTGTCTCCATTGCTTCCAACTCTCTACTACTCCTGTGCTCGTTCTGTCCCCACTGCTCCTCACCCTCTCCTCACTCTTTCTCCACTGCTTCCAACTCTCTACTACTCCTGTGCTACCTCGTTCTTTCCCCACTGCTCCTCACCCTCTCCTCGCTCTGTCTCCACTGCTTCCAACTCTCTACTGCTCCTGTGCTACCACAATCTCTCCCAACTTCTCACCCTCTCCTGACTCTGTCTCCACTGCTTCCAACTCTCTCTACTACTCCTGTGCTTCCTAGTTCTGTCCCCACTGCTCCTCACCCTCTCCTCACTCTATCTCCACTGCTTCCGACTATCTCTGCTACTCCTGTGCTTCCTTGTTCTTCCTCCATTGCTCCACACCCTCTCCTCACTCTGTCTGCACTGCTTCCAACTCTTTCTACTACTCCTGTGCTTCCTTGTTCTGTCCCCACTGCTCCTCACCCTCTCCTCACTCTATGTCCACTGCTTCCGACTCTCTCTACTACTCCTGTGCTACCTCTTTCTTTCCCCACTGCTCCTCACCCTCTCCTCACTATCTCCACTGCTTCCGACTCTCTCTAATACTGTACTACCTCGTTCTGTCCCCACTGCTCCTTGCTCTCTCCTCACTCTGTCTCCACTGCTTCCAACTCTCTCTACTACTCCTGTGCTTCCTCGTTCTGTCCTCATTGCTCCTCACCCTCTCCTCACTCTATCTCCTCTTCTTCTGACTCTCTCTACTACTCCTGTGCTACCTCGTTCTGTCCCCACTGCTCCTCACCCTCTCCTCACTCTATCTCCTCTGCTTCCGACTCTCTCTACTACTCCTGCGCTACCTTGTTCTGTCCCCACTGCTCCTCACCCTCTCCTCACTCTATCTCCTCTGCTTCCGACTCTCTCTACTACTCCTGTGCTACCTTGTTCTGTCCCCACTGCTCTTTGCTCTCTCCTCACTCTGTCTCCACTGCTTCCAACTCTCTCTACTACTCCTGTGCTTCCTCATTCTGTCCCCACTGCTCCTCACGGTCCTCAATCTATCTCCACTGCTTACGACTCTCTCTACTACTCCTGTTCTACCTCGTTCTGTCCCCACTGCTCCTCACCGTTCTCAATCTATCTCCACTGCTTCCAACTCTCTCTACTACTCCTGTGCTTCCTTGTTCTATCCCCACTGCCCCTCACCCTCTTTTCACTCTATCTCCACTGCTTCGGACTCTCTCTGCTACTCCTGTGCTTCCTCGTTCTGTCCCCACTGCTCCTTGCTCTCTCCCTGCTCTGTCACCACTGCTCCCAGATCTCTCTGCTGGTCCTGTGCTTCCCTGTTCTGTTCACTCTGTGCCTATTGCTTCTGGCTCCTACCCTGCTGTCTTTTCTGCTCCCAGCTCTGTCCTCCACTCCTGTTCTTCTGTCCCTGCTGCTCCGAGCTCACTCCTTCACTCTTTCATTCTCCGCTCTGTCCCCTCAGCTCCCATCTCTGCCCTCCCCTCCTGTCTCCTCTTCTTGCTTTTTCCTCCTCTTACCTTGTCCTCGCTCCTTCAGCTGGCTCTCTCCATGCTCTCTGTGTTCTGTTCCTGCTGCTTCCTTCTCTTTCCTCCACTCCTGTGCTTCTTGTCCTGTCCCCACTGCTCCTGGCTCTTTCCTCCTCTTACCTTGTCAATATTCTATCTGACTGGTGTCAAATTAATGACCCTGTTATATATGAGATATTCGATCAGTTAAACCAGTTGGCATTTTAGTGCTTTCATATGGTATTACATTCAATAATTGGTAATGTAATGCAACAGAAGAAAGACAATATGGATGATACACACACGTATATATATATTTTTTTTTTCCAAGAAGTGGGGGCACTCTGAGACTTAACTTGAACACAAAACACGGACACTGCGGATGGTCAGAAGTACTGACATTTCAGTACAGTTTACTACATCAAAACTAAAAAGGCAATTTATTTAGGTAAATAATGACAAAGGAAAGTTTAACAGAAATGTTGTCATTTACTAATAGGAAGGGGTGTATAGAATTTTATCTTTCAGCTTGTAATGATGCCTTGGATTTACACTGATTCCCAACTATACCCCTAATTGTGTGACTTGATAAGTAATAGGCACATGTACAAAATTATGTTTGCATTAGAAAATGTAAAGCCCCTGTGACAGTTTTGAACTTTTGAAATATGTTTTGTATGGCCAATGGTGTATATTCAGCCCTGCAAATACTGTATGGGTAGCAAGGCTGTCTTTGTTTCTGTATTGTTTTTACCATAATAATATTGCCATAACATTGGCAAAAGATGGAATAATTAGTAATTGCATTGGAGCCTACCAGGGACCTATGAGTGGCTGTACCAGGTAACTCCTTTTCATCCAGTGCCCTTTGCAAGTCATCCCCTACTTATGGTCCTTTGTAGGATGATGGCATAGTGTTAGGACATCACTGCAGTAGGTGGTGCAAATGTTTTTGTGCACGTAAATAGAGCTCCAGTCCCTTATATGGTGTGTGAGTGCTGGACCAGTTTCCATGTTCTCGCTGAGACCACAACAAACCATAATGGGCTGGATCCAGACTTAAGAGAGGTGATGTTTCCTACCCCAAGTCTAAATAACAGTGTGATAGTAAAGCTGGTCAGTATCTGTTTGCAGTAAGTAATTCAAAGATATATCCCTGCATGCAAAGAATTCAATTAACTTGACTCCCCCTGCAATCAACATGGTTTAGCCCAGGAGTAACTAATATCAAGCACTTACTTAAGTCTGGATTCAACCCAATATCTCTGGACCTCCGAACAACAGCCGACTAATGCAAGCTACATACATCGTTCACTAACTACGCATGCCCAGGATCCTGGGCACTGCAGTGGAACACAGGATATTGTATTCGTGTGTCCAGCAGTTCCATACATGGAGTGGGACAGACCTCTGTACATACTTGTGTCCTATGTAAATCGTACATAAGGATTGGGTTTAGTTCTTACATATGATTGTTTCACTTTACGGGCAGACAAGATAAGGTGGGGTTCTGGCCACATAATTGTCCACAATTCTATAAGAGTGGAGGAGTGCACTTGACACTTTTACTTACAAACCTTAGTAGTGGCTGAACTTAGGGAAGCCCTCTATATGTTCACTCTCTGCTTCTAAAGCTGGCCACACACTAGAGCGATTATCGGCCCAAACGCATGATTATCGTGGATTGGGCCAAATATCGCTCTAGTGTATGGTATAAAACCTTCCAAAAACGCTCACCCCCGATTATCTCATCTCATGGTAATCTTGAATGATTATCTTTTATCGTTAACAAAATCGTGCCGTGTGTGCGCATTTTCGATAATCATTCAAGATTTCCATGGAGAGAGGGCAGAGCGCTTCAGACCCCCACACGCTGAAAGGCTGCAGCGCTGTGTCTTCTCTCCCTCTGTCTGGCTGTACAGCGCTGTATAGCCAGACAGAGGGAGAGAGGACACAGTGCTGTATAGCCAGACAGATGGAGAGGGGGCACAGCGCTGCAGCCTGTCAGTGTGTGGGGTTCTGAAGCACTCTGCCCTCTCTCCTTGGAAATCTTGAATGATTATCGAAAATGCCCACACACTGCACGATTTTGGTAACGATAAACGATAATCATTCAAGAATTCTATAAGATGAGATAATCGGGGCCGAGTGTTTTTGAAACGTTTTATCGCTAGTTAGGAAAAAAATCTTTACCGCACACTAGAGCGATAATTGGCCCAATCCACGATAATCGTGCGTTTGGGCTGATAATCGCTCTAGTGTGTGGCCAGCTTTACAACCTGGTGATAAAAATGAACATAGCCAGATTAAAACAATGATGACTTTATTCATTTATTCAATTAATAAAACATTCAAAACACAATTCATTACGAGACGGTGCTTAAAGTGCTTTCTATAGAGAGGCTAATAAGGTGCCGGCAGAACTCTAGATTGGAAGGGGGGCAACTCACGCCTCCTCATCTGGCGCTGCATTGGAACAGACTGTAAAACAGCCACCCGGTTTGTCTCAGTGCTTGCTATCTGACATCTCCGTCCTTCCTTCTTACCTTCAAGACGGTGGTGGTGCTGTCAGGCGCTGACAAGTTGTTTATAAATATCGCCTCTAATGCTGACTGAGCTTTATCTATAAACAGCGCCCCCTATTTGTCTGGCTGAGCCTGTGAGGAGAAGCAAAAGGCCTTTAGCTCTCAATTACAACCTGGAATCTGGGGTGGGGGGGGGGTGCGCTGTCTGCTGGATATTCATTATATTAACTAGCAACAATGGGCCTGGAAGAGGTGCATGGAAAGGATGATGCACCGTGTATACCTTACATGTGGGAAGCAATCACGGTCTTGGTATGAGTGATCCAAAGGACAGGCGCCTATACCTCTGGATGGCAATGTATGTACGATACACAGGGCACAAAGCAGACAAGCTCAAAGAGCCTGATCCAGATCTACGCTCATAAAACGCTCATGTGCGTAGCGTATTTACGCCAGCGTACCTACAATGCACTCCCATAGGCACTCCCCTTGGTCGTACTTACTCTTGCCGCCTTACGCCCAGCACACCCTACCCTAACTTTTCTGATCCTAATCGCAGGCGACTGTAAGCGCCTTGCGTAGTTACGACGCTTAGCACGCCCATACTGTATGATTTAAATGCATCACTCCGCCCTCGGTGCGTATTTACGAAAAGCATATGCCAGACACGCCCCCTCGACCGTAGTTACGAAGGTGGTATGCTCACGACCCATATGCTCAGAATTTCTGCCCCGAGCATGCACAGTAAGTACAAATGGACGTTTTTACACTTATGACCATCGGATAAACGCACACGAGCGTAGGTCTGGATCAGGCCCAATGTAGCTACGGGACCATATAGAATGCACCAGTGCAGGGGGGGGTACACTGTATTGTATAATGCCAATATATGTTATGAATAATGAATAGTGCGACCACTTTAATAGCAATGTGAACGCACAAAAACTATAGAAAATGATTTCATTAAAAAGGTAAAGATCTTTCTTGTCTATATAATATATCTAACAACTGCACAATACTCCAACAGTGATCTCCTAACTTTAGTATTGCGTTTGAAGCAGGGCTCAATGTGATTGGGTATATGAGGGGTATACGGGGGGTATGTCATGCCGTAACTTCTCCAACTGATGTCATAGAAAAACAAAAAAATCCCCATTCACTATTATTTCTAAATGTCCATACCCAGGGGTGTTTTAAGAAGTGAGGGGGGGCCGTTGTGCAGGACTTGTACATGGTCTCCCTTCCCCTGAGACTGGACTGTCCCAATTCCGCTAAAGGGGCATGGCCTAACGGTGCAATGTATGCCCCGCCCCTTTTGCGGACTGCAAATCGGCATCTATTTCTTCCCTCCAAGATCTCCCGGATTAGATATAGAGAGTAGCCAACCCTTATATGCAGAGACTTGGGTGTAGGATAAATGCCACGTGGCCCCCTATTCTGAGGGGCCCGTGTGCACTGAACTTGCACTCATTATAGATACGTCTATGTCCATATCGCCAATCCCAAATTGCCACTTCGACCACTGGTTTGAAATGTGAAATTATAAAACACGATGCAGAAATAGATTGTGGAGTGTCAGCTCTCTGTGGCTAGATTTACTAAGCTACGAGTTGGAAAAGTGGAGATGTTGCCCATAGCAACCAATCAGATTCTAGCTGACATTCTCTAGGATGTAATAGGAAAGTGAGAGCTAGAATCTCATCGGTTGCTATGGGCAACATCTCCAGTTTTCCAAACCCGCAGCTTAGTAAATATGGCCCCTGGACTTACACATGACCAGTGGCTGGTGCAAATGTTTTGATGTAAACTGTCCTTATCTCTGTCTGCACTTACCTTGACACGACATTACTGTACATCGACTACAAGCCTCCCCCATCTTCCTTCCCACGGCACACCCTTCAGAGGGCAAGTCGCCGCAGATCATGTTGCGTTAGGTTCTGAATGGGGCGCGATTGTGTGCGATTCACTTCTGAGTATGCACAGTGCAAAGATAGGTCACGCCAGCTGCTGTGCACTCACCTCTGCATCAAACAAATGTCTGGGCAGCTTCAGATTCAATGGAACCTTCGTGGTTCAGAGAGTTAAAACTTTTGGCTGATTCAGTTTCAGATATATCAAATTATCCTTGTGGTTCAACTGTAGCTTTGTGTGTTTTATAATTACTATGCTGGGAAATCCATGTTCTAAGTTTGTGTTCACAGCTTGCCATTAAAATATAGGCCTGAGGTTTATAATATTGCCTTGCCTAAGCCCAGCTATATGTCATAGTATTTTGGGATAGTTTAGTATTTTTAAAGCCCTTTCAAACTAAAAGCGCTTTTCTCTAGGTGCCGTCTGCAGAGTTTGTGTATGGTTATGAATTGTTTATATGTGTGCGCTGAAGACACATCACGGAGCTGATCCAGAGTTGCGCATCCGGAATTTCGCACTGCGCATGCTCAGAACAGGCTGAAAACCGGAGCGAGCACAGAAGGTCATCCGCAGCGCTCCCCTTGCGCCTGTCTGCGCATCCGTGTGCTGTGCGCTCATTGAACGGTGTGATATTAAAACGAAAAAAGAGGCTAACTCATTTAAAGAGGCACAGTAGCTGTCTAAGGCACCTGCGCTTCCATAAAAATGTTGCACCGTGTCAGGGGATGGTGTAAGTCATAGCAGCAGGTCATTGTCAATGGGGAAATGGTCCTATATGTAATTAAACATAAATAACACTGGAAAGTTATGATTAAGTAACTGTTTAAAGGACATTTCTGCTGTTAAAACATTTTTTTTTTAAAGCTGCTCTGTGCTCAGGCGTTACTGTAAATAATGTAAAAAGACTTTAAAGGGGTGTTTTAAGACTGAAAATGGTTAAACTAAAAAAAAAAAACATTCAAAATGAGTGTGGGCCCCTGTTGCAAATGGCTCTATATCGATAGGGCCGCTGTCTCGCAGCCAGTTCCGAACTGGCTGGTCAAACAATTGCTTATGCCCCGAAGATGCATAGCAATCGATCCCTGGAGCACTGAACATGGTACTCTAAAAGGTAAGTAAGTATTCTATACCTAACCCTCTCCCTAACCCTAACCCTATGGGCCTGATCCAGAGCTACGAAATTGCCGTCCGACGGGCGAATGCGTATGTTCGTCCGTGCGAATAAACATACACGCCCCTAACACTCCCATTGTAAAGTACCTGCTTACGGCGGCTATACCCTACACTAGGTACTACCGTTGGCCGTATGAATTTTCGCACATATTACGCAAAGCGTACGGGCTTAGCACGCCCATACTGTACAATTTAAATGGCTATCCCCG
>WWET01000372.1:560288-573544 GCA_011038615.1 Limnodynastes dumerilii
ATATATTGTTTTTTACAATTGATAATTTTATTTTATCTTGTCAGCAAGAATGGAAACTTCATAATCCATGTAAATAATGGTCTGTATTCAGAGATCCGTTTTTGTGTTAATTTCCATGCGTATTTGTAGGATCGGATCTGTGCATGCCTAGTAACTTTATGTACGTAGTTTACGTTGACTATACGCACGGAAGTGCCTAACGGACGTACATGTGAATCAGACATACAGAAAAATTAACATAAAAGTGGATGGGGGGCATTTAAGTGAACGCATGGAGGCGCGGTTATCAAGATTAGCATGAACGGAGCACATTTACGCACGTAATTACATGTATAGAACAGAGTGGTCTTTGGACTCGTAAGTCCTACGGAGTGGATGTAAGTCCTTACGAGTGGGTGTTGATCGGGCGTTGCCGTAGCTATGCCGGGCAACATCTGCCCGGCGCATACCTAGATCGGCTTTTCAGCTAATACGGCGGGCGTAGTTCTGGATCAGGCCCAAAGTCTCAATAGGTTTGAAACCAGAATTCCAGTTTGATAGCAGTGATGTCACTTATCATTTCTTTATTTCCCCAATTCTTTCCACCATTAATCACATGTAAGAAACAAAGGGCTGGATCCAGACTTAAGTAAGTGCTTGAAATGAGTTACTCCTGGGCTAAACCATGTTGATTACAGGGGGAGTCATATTTCATCTGTTGCAAACAGTATTAGAGATGAGAGGTGATGTTTCCTATCCCAAGTCTAAATAACAGTGTGACAGTAACGCTGGTCAGTATCTGTGTGCAGTAAAGATATATCCCTGCATGCAAAGAATGCAATTAACTTGACTCCCCCTGCAATCAACATGGTTTAGACCCAGGTGTAACTCATTTCAAGCACTTACTTAAGTCTGGATACTGCCCAGACACAAAATACAGAGTTGTGCATAAATTAAATTAAAATAAAAACACAGCCCTCTTTATGTAACCTGCTCAGACAAATTATCTGACATAATCAGTGGCTAATCTGCTCACCTTGGACCGCAGCTGCTTCTTAAGTATGGTCTTTTACAAAATGACCTATGACACATGCGTCGTAGGTTGTTTATGTAATGTGCGTGCCAGTTAGGTAGTTTAGTAAGAAGGAGGCATGCTAATACCTCCTCGGGGAGAATTTAGTTAGAAGTGGGAGGGGACACTGCACACGGTAAGATAAGGTAGCGCTATGGCACTTTTAAGTGGGGTAAGGTACCTAAAAATGGGGGGGGGGTACCTAAAAATGGGGGGCAGGTTAGGGGCTGAATGAGTGAGTTAGGTGTGGATCTGTCCGCACCTAACTCACACTTAAGTGTGAATACGGTCCCTTATTCCTCTCTTGGGTGTTAGACATATAATATATATGATGGGTCTTTACACAATATAATTCTCACTCCACTTCCATTTCCATAAGACAATTCAATGGTGCAGAGACCCAGGTAAACCACATGGATATCCCACCAGGCTGAAAACCGAGAGGTAATAATAAAGGGGCCCATAATCACCTCAACCACAGATGAGTACCGATCGGTAATACCAAAGCTCTGGGTCCTGATGCCACTTCCCACAACCAAGTTTATATTTCCTATTTATAAAGTAAAAAGGCTTATGGTTCAGACCCCAAATGAAAGAAAATCATCATTTACCCCTCCTTCAATCCTGTACTGTTTCTCCACATGATTGCTCACAGCGAATGGATGTCAGCACTCTGATTGGTAAATTGCACCAGCCATCCACCAATCAGCATGCCGACAGCCGTTCACTGTCCGGCTGCTGTGTAATCTGCAATCAGATTGGTCGGGGAGAATCTTTCTTTGCCTGTCTCTCAGCCGTCAGCCCTACACATGGGGTGAGCGATTGTACAAGTGTGTGGCGTTCCTGTCTATGTGCCATGGTAGAAGGGGCATATTTGAATCACCATCTCTATATACATTCCATTCCACCTGTCTTTCTGTCTGTCTGTTTGTCTGTCTATGTTTCCATCTAGGAATGTTTTAATAGCTCTCTTATGTAAGACAAGTATTAGTTTACATTCCGTGGTCCTGTAAATGTAAATATTTAAAGGTTTTGTGCAGTCTCTAAAATGTCCTTGTTAAGATGAAGCCTGTGGTGTGGAGCCACATTAAACTGCCCACCGCTCTACATGTTTGGGAAGCCTTGTACATAAACACCGAAGACTGTGTTCAAGTGGAGCTTTTATGTGGTCATCCACAAGTAAATATACATCGCCACTACTCCTACGAGACAGTGTAAGACGTATGTGGCCAGTCTGGGACTCTGTGTACAACTTGAGGTTTAAGATCTAAGAATTTAAGATCTGTGTTAACTCTTTCGTAGATAGGGGTTTTTTTGTGGCACCAAAAGACTTTACAAAGATGTTCCTTTAGTAGAACAAATGACATCTTATGACTTCTTTCAGTTTTGTAATTGGGAAAAAGGGTGTCAGATAAGGTCATGTCTATGTGTGGTCACAAGCAGTCGAAGACATTTTAACCAGAAGTTAAAACCCAAAGACTGTAATTACAGTAATCCTGTCTGCGTTCAAGAGATTTCACCAATGAAAGCTCTTACTAACATACCCAATTTTTCTGCCAGTATAGGTCACCAACATCCCAACAGTCCAAGATACAAATTTAACTTCATTGCTGATGTGGTGGAGAAGATTGCCCCAGCCGTTGTCCACATTGAACTCTTCCTGAGGTAATTTCTATTTCTTGTTGCTCATCAACTCTTTCTTAATGGTGAAACTGAAGAATGTGAATGCCTTACGGTGAGTGATAATGATACTGCTTTGGCCGGTATCCCTAAGGAGACCCCTAATGTTCCATTTCAAAGTCACTGGTATAAGAATGATCAGTACTAGAGATATAAGGAGTTTGTGGTGAGAAGACACATATGAAACTTATTTCAATGAACATGGGGAGATGTTTAAGGTCAACAAAGATGCACCATAAGGTCAACTATATAGTTGTTGACAGTTATTGATCGGTCAAACTCCCCCTATAAGGTTGACATACTTCAACACTAACTTTCTTGATCTCTCCACTCCCATTCTCTGGCCATTGCTCTACCATTCTCTGGTCAAAGTACTCCCATCCTCTGCTCGCTTTGACATCCATGCTTGCCACCGATGCACTCCCATCCTTTGCTTACTGTCTATCATCGCTGCTCCATGCTATCCTCCAGCCACTGTCCCTTCCCTCTGTTCTTCAGATCCTCCCAAGTCCATCCTTGCCCCTGCCAGCCTGCTTTTGCCACTGCAACCCCTACTGCTTTTTGTTTGCTCTTGCAGCTACAGTTTCCCAATCAAGCTATATTATCAAGCACTGTTAGGGTTAGGGGTTGGTCTTAGGGTTAGAGTTGTTAATAGGGTTTGTTAGGGAACCACTCGCCAGGGCACGGAGTCTGACTGGGGCCTGGTTTTCATTAGAGCCTCTGATGGTGAGGTTAGGCTTGGTTGCAGACACTCAGCAGGTTGCAGCCCCCATCAGCGACTCCTATGTGTGCATGTAAGAAGACAGGACAAGACAAGGGACTCAGTGAGTGACTAACAACACCCCAAAACAGACTGTGAATGAACTAGGGGCAAACACTTACAAAAGCACACAACAAACTGGCGATGAAGTAGGAGAGGCAACAGCAAGGAGACACAGAGGGATGTAACCACACTCTCACAGGGAAGCAGGGAACAAAGGCAAGGCAGGGAGAACATTGGAGCACAAGGAGGGAATATAAGGAAGAGACACTCAGAGATCAAGGCTGACAGGAAACTGGCAAGGCACAGAAAACTGAACAACTGAGAAGCAGGGTAGCAGGATGCTATAAACGCGCTGCCATCCTATTTTCAGGATATCTCTCAGTCATTGGACATTGGACCAATGAATGTGCCTCGCACCCGACACGAGACACAGGAGCATCCTGGTTGTTCACAGACTCGCCACACACTGCCAGGCAAAATGCCCATAACAGGGCTGGGATTACAGTAAAACTTTGATTAGGGTTGGAGTTGGCGTTAGGGTTAAAGTACGGTATCCATCAGTGGTCAGCATAACAATAACAGTTTACCTTTTGACTATCTGAATTCCATTACACACCTCTGAATTAAGATGGTGGTTTGCGTCCATAGTTGACGATTGCCTATGGTAAAATACATTTGTGACTGGTGGAAGCTGTAATGTTAATTAAAGATAATCACGATTAGGTTATTATAGTGATTACAAAAAATAATAAAAAAGAAATAAATATGATCCGGATTCACAGTTTCGTCGTTTAAAGACCACTCTTACGCAATCTACGTACAGAAATGGTACATAGATAGCGTAAATAAGCTACTACACGTGCATGGTAGCTCAATTCTTAAAACAACATACGTAAGAAGAAAACTACGTAACTGTGATTCCGGATCTATGTCAGTATATCATCCATGGTTGAATTAAGATAAGCCTAAAATCTATGGAATTCTAGAAGCCACAGGAGATGCCTCCATGACCTACAAGTCTGCATATCCTTTGATTAGTTTATCAAATTTGTGTACTGAGGCAGCAGACATACATTGATAGACATTAATAGAGGCCATTGACTGGTTAAATAAACACTTAAAAACATGAGGAATAAATTAAAAGTGGTACAGGGGAGAAGGAGAGAGTCAGGGAGACGGAGGCCAGTCGTCTTTCAGTTGGGAATAAGAGAAAGAGAAAAGTGAAGAATTAGTCAGGGAGGGGCATCCAGTAAAGACAACCTAAAGTAGAATGGGGGCTGGAAGATGGGAAAAATAGCCAACGGGTCCAGACCTTGTGAAATATCTATTCCTTTCTTCTAAGTTATATTTTTATATTTCATCCTTGCAATATGCACGCAAAGGATATTAATCAGAGGTTCTGAGGACCGCTGCGAACTTCCATTTTCTACATACACACAGCCGACAGTTAATTGTTGACTGTATGTATTTAAGAAAATACCCCGTTCCGAAATTCACGCCACAAACCTGCCGTTAGAACCTGCCGTTCCTACTCTGACTACTGGACAGGTTAGTGCAGGGGAGGGGATGTAGTTTAGTTTTAGGGTTAGGCTGCGGGGAGGGGATGGATTGGAGAAGAGGAGACTTAGGGTTAGGCTGCAGGGAAGGTAGGGTTAGGGTAATGGAAAGGGAGGGTTAGGGTAACAAATAACATAAGGGATGGGGTTGTGGAAATAGAGAGCAGCGCTTATCTATCTGCGGTGGGGCAGGAGGTTTCTCAGGAGCTCTGTTTTCAGATATGGGGTGTCAAAAAATGGTTCTCAGCAGCGACCCACACCCGGGTAAAAGCAAAGTTAGAAGGGTTTATACTGTATCCAAAAAGGGTATGAGCATAGGGCAGGTCCAAGAGGTGGGAAGGAACAGACAATACGGAGTGAGGTACCAGTGAGAGTTATTTATACTTTATATACTTCATATGTCATTATCTGGTGGCGATAGAGGATTTTGGGATTGGGTCACCTGGGGCCAGATTTACTAAGAAAAGTGGAAATGTTGCCTATAGCAACCAATCAGATTTTAGCTAACATTCTCTAGTATGTAAAAATAAAAGTAAGAGCTAGAATCTGATTGGCTGTCCACTTTTCCAAACCCGCAGCTTAGTAAATCTGGCCTCTGGTCCCTAAACTCCTCCTTGGAATCTCCTCCTCCTCGGGGAAGGAAAGGGGGGCATGGGTTGGTGCGTAATGAAGCTTTGTAGGAATGCTCTTGGCCAAGCCCTTACTGTACGATTATCATACCTCACCCACCCACTATGCAGGTCACCCCGCCATGTTGTCTTTAAAGCTTCTGGCTTGGAAACCAGGCTCATACACAGTATCAAAATATGTCCGTTTTCTACCCACGCTGCGTACTTCTGGATCCGGTCTTAAGTTATTCATGCATGAGAGTGAGAGAAATATTTTTACTATATTTTACTATATATTTATATTTATATATTTATATCTTTTTGTGGGTGCTTAAAGCTCATTGCTTGGTGTGCACATGGAAATTGGCTCATTTGAGAAAGTGCATTATGGTAACACAGGATAGGGCTTATTCAAAGTCTAGGATGGGGCATTAAGACTGGTTATTAAAGGGAAATTATTGTGTGCCCTTTCGACTTTATCCTCTAAACCTCTTTTCTCATTTTACTAATCGTGCTTCAGAAACTGTGGCTTGAACTGCAATAATAGGTCTCCTTCTGCTACTGATATCATGCATGACTCCCTGTACTATGCTCTACAGAACATGCTATAATGAATTATGTATTCTATTATTAGTGTTTAATGCATAGTAACAAAGATAATGCCTTGTTTTATGTCTGATTTGGAAACATTTCATCCAAAGCACACATAGGATTATTCTAAGACATGGCAGGACGCAGCAAATCCTGTGTTATAGTGGTAAAATTAAATGATTATCTGGCATTAATAAAATAAATTACATACGAGTCTGGTTTTCTCTAAATCACCAATTTGGGAAAGTAGAGCCCCATAATAGCCTGTTCTCGAGTGCTTGAATATAGGGAAGTATAAAATGCAGTAAGGTATTTTTATTCTGGAAACATAGTACTGCCAAAGTAAATGATGGCCTCAGACTATCATAAAACATCTTAAGTACTTTCCATTTAATCTGTACCGCTCCATCATTTACTCTGTCCTGAAATGACTTATCATTAACACAAAAAGCCAGAGAGTTTACATGGGCATCATCTTGCACTGGTCATTACTAAATCAGTTCATATTTATTAGCAATGTTGTATGTTGCAATCACATGGTTAAAAGTAGGTGTAAACCTGCAGAAGGTATCAAGGGCGCCGGACAGACACGTGCAGAGAAATTAGCTTTACAGCTGGGCTCAGATAAAGCTTTCTCTTCCATGATAATTATTTAGCGACATGGTGGAAAGCTAGATTGCAGCCTATTAGTACATCATTAAAATGTTGTTTATTTGCCATTAAGCAGCTGCTGGCTTCCTGTAGAGATCAGACATGGGAGCTGACATCACCCATGCAATTCACAGAATGAGTCATAAAGATAATAAGAATGATAGGGCGCAATTGAGGCTAATTGAGTGCACCCTATCACACTCATATCCCTACCCATATTTCGCTCCATCGCTGGCCATTCCTAATTCATTCAACCACATAAATTAATTAATGAGTGCATCTTTCTGGTTTTCTATTCTCTCAATTCACAGGATCAATCATACACTCTTTATGTAGGACATCGAATGGGTGACGTCAGCTCCATTGACTCGTCTCTGCAGAAAGCCAGCAGCTGCTAAAGGTAAATAAACAAGGTTTTAATGATTTATGAAGCCCCATTCAACTTTTCCAGTTGGTGGGCCTACCATGCATGGGATTTTCCAGGAAAGCTTTAACTGAGCACAACTGTACATATTTTATTATTATTATTATTATTATTATTATTATTGCTTATTTATGTAGCACCACAAATTGTCCACAGTGCTTAACAGAAAACATTTAGACATTCACATCAGTCCCTGCCCTTATAGGAGCTACATACTAAGGTCCCTAACACATATATACACACACATTAATTTACTATGTAACCCACCAGTATGTTTTTGGCATATGGGAGGAAATTGGAGCACCTGAAGAAAACCCACACAGACACGGGGAGAACATACAAACTCCACACAGGTAAGGTCTAACTCAGGAATCAAACTCATGGCCTAAGTGCTGAGAGTCATAAGTGTTACTCACAGAGGCACCATGCTGCTATATAGCCTAATCTGGAAAAACTGACAGACCACAAATAGGGCATAAATGTGTGTGTCATTGCAAATGTAACAATGAATAGAATGGTCATTTGCGTTCATGTAGTGAACAAAAAATAAACAAGCAATATAGTCTTATACTGATATTTTCTATTAACCAGTATTTTTACTAAATACCCATAGGCATCCTTTATTTGGGCGTAATGTTCCTTTGTCGAGTGGATCGGGTTTTATCATCTCAGACCTGGGTTTGATAGTCACCAATGCCCATGTGGTGTCCAGCAGCAACACCGTTTCAGGGCGCCAGCATCTGAAGGTACAGCTTCATAACGGCGACAACTATGAGGCGACAATCAAGGATATAGATAAGAAATCAGATATTGCAACAATCAAGATTTTCTCAAAAGTAAGTATGAAGATTAAGATGCTCAATTTTACAACCCCTGTACAACATGGGATACAGTTGTTGTTTCGAAGGACCAGCTTTTTAATTGTGCAAATATACATTCCGGAATGGGTTGAATGGTCTTATTTTGACAAAGTGTCCCTTCTGGTTAGAGTTAGGCCATGTAACAGGAAGGTTTAGGGTTAAGCTCTGGGGAGGGTTATGGCTAGGCTTCAGAGAGGGGAGGGTTAGGGTTAGGCTTTGGGAAGAGGATAGTTAGGGTTAGGGGTGGATTAGGGTTAGGCTGCAGAATAGTTAGGGTTAGGCTCCAGAGAGGGGAGGGTTAGGGTTAGGCTGTGGGAAGAGAATAGTTAGGGTTAGGGGTGGATTAGGGTTAGGCTGCAGGACAGGAAGGGTTAGGCTCTGGAGATGGAGGGTTAAGGTTAGCCTGCGAGGCAAGCATGGTTAGGGTTAGGGGAGAGTTATGGTTAGGCTGTGGTCCAGGAAGGATTAGGGTTAGGGAAGAGGATAGTTAGAATTAGGCTCTGGAGAGGGGAGGGTTAGGCTGTGGGAAGAGGATAGTTAGAGTTAGGGGTGGATTAGGGTTAGGCTGCAGGACAGCAGAGGTTAGGCTCTGGAGATGGAGGGTTAAGTTTAGCCTGTGAGACAAGGATGGTTAGGATTAGGGGATGGTTAATGTTAGGTTGCGGGACAAGGATGGTTAGGCTTAGGGAATGGTTAGGTTGCGGGACATGGAGGGTTAAATTTAGGCTGATAGAAAGGGAGGGTTAGGGTAAACATTAGGGAAAAATCTTTCCTGTCGCCATTGCAGCATGATTCCTCACAGTGTCCGCGCTGTCTCAGTTGAAGCTGTAAAAAAGTCCCACAGCTTTCGTGGCTGAATTGCTGGAATACGGTGTGACACTAATTGTCACATCGTAGCGGCGAACAACATGTACTTGTGTGTAGCTGTACTGTCCTTTGCTTGTGTGTAGCTGTACTGTCCTTTGCTTGTGTGTAGCTGTACTGTCCTGTACTTGTGTGTAGCTGCACTGTCCTGTACTTGTATGTAGCTGTACTGTCCTGTGCTTGTGTGTAGCTGTACTGTCTTGTACATGTGTGTAGCTGTACTGTATTGTACATGTGTGTAGCTGTACTGTATTGTACATGTGTGTAGCTGTCCTGTCCTGTACTTGTGTGTAGCTGCACTGTCCTGTACTTGTGTGTAGCTGTACTGTCCTGTACTTGTGTGTAGCTGTTCTGTCCTGTACTTGTGTGTAGCTGTTCTGTCCTGTACTTGTGTGTAGCTGTACTGTCCTGTACATGTGTGTAGCTGTACTGTCCTGTACTTATGTGTAGCTGTACTGTCCTGTACTTGTGTATAGCTGTACTGTCCTGTACTTGTGTATAGCTGTACTGTCCTGTACTTGTGTGTAGCTGTACTGTCCTGTACTTGTGTGTAGCTGTACTGTCCTGTAATTGTTTGTAGCTGTTCTGTCCTGTACTTGTGTGTAGCTGTACTGTCCTGTACTTGTGTGTAGCTGTACTGTCCTGTACTTGTGTATAGCTGTTCTGTCCTGTACTTGTGTGTAGCTGTACTGTCCTGTACTTGTGTATAGCTGTTCTGTCCTGTACTTGTGTGTAGCTGTATTGTCCTGTACTTGTGTATAGCTGTTCTGTCCTGTACTTGTGTATAGCTGTTCTGTCCTGTACTTGTGTGTAGCTGTATTGTCCTGTAAACTATGTCAATATACTGTATCCGTCTTCTATTTGGTATTTTCTTTTATCTGTCTTCAGAAAAAGCTTCCAGTCCTGGCCTTGGGACATTCAGCAGATCTCAGACCTGGAGAATTTGTTGTGGCTATTGGAAGCCCTTTTGCCCTACAGAACACTGTGACTACAGGAATTGTCAGCACGGCTCAGAGAGACGGCCGGGAACTGGGTTTGCGAGACTCTGATATGGATTATGTGCAGACAGATGCCATCATTAATGTAAGTTCTTATTGGTTTAATTAGTCCTGATTTCTAGGGTTTGTGAGTGCACTCTGCATGTGCAACAGATGTTATGCATCGGAACTCTGAGCATTCAGAGCTCCGTACTTCAGGGCGTAGCATTTAAATTGTACAGTATGGGTGGGGTAAGGCACATCGTACGTCACAGTGATGGTTGCGGAAAGTTAAGAGGATGTAGTCTGCGTATCAAAAGTTCCGTTTTCGAAATTCAGCTAAAAGCTTATTTTTGGCTGTCTCTATTTTGAAGAATTAGAAACTTTCTGTAATGAGTGGGTAAGTATGGAGAATTTATTTTTCGGCATACTTACCCATTCATTAATTCGTAAACCACCGTCACAGATCCACCGCGACGAGGTGAGTATTACAGGGAAGTCTGTGGTATTAGGGTTAGCCTAAGCGGTAGCAGCAAAATGATGGTAACGAGAAATAGGGACAGACGAAAGTTCCTCTTTGGCTGTCCCTATTTCAAATACTCATCTATTTTAGAATTTGCCGATCGGCATACTCACCCATTTATTTTTGGAAATGCTGCTGCTGCAGCAGGACCTGACGCTTCACTAGACCACCGGAAAGATGAATAACCTCTCCAGGGTTACACTTTTAGGGTCAGGCTGCGGGGGAATGGTGGGTTAGGGTCAGGCAGCGGGGAAGGGAGGGTTTGGGTCAGGCAGCGGGGAAGGGAGGGTTTGGGTCAGGCAGCGGGTAGGGGATGGTTAGGGTCATGCTGCAGGGAATAGTGGGTTAGGATCAGGCTGCAGGAAATAGTGCGTTAGGGTCAGGCTGTCAGGCTGCGGGGAATGGTGGGTTAGGGTAATGGAAGGAGAGGGTTAGGGTCAAAATTAGGGGAAGGGTTGGGGTTAGTTTTAACACTTACCCTTCAGAGCACCGTGTTCGGTCGACATAAGCAATCGATATCCCAGGCTGTCGAAATAGGGCCGTTCTTACCGGGGACCCACACCCATCTTAAGGGTAGGGCAGTCTTAGGGTTAGACTGTGGGGAGGGGCGTCTTAGTGCTAGGCTGCAAGGAAGGGAAGGTTATGGTCATTCTGCTGGGAAGGGAGTCTTAGGGTCAGGCTGCAGGGAATGGAGGGTTAGGGTCAGGGTAATGAAAGTGGAGGGTTAAGGTTAAGATTAGGGTAAGGGTTGGGGTTACCTAAATACTCACCAATCGCTGCTGCATCTTCTTTCTTCAGTGGATTGATTGCTTCTCCTCTGCGAGGCAGAAGCAATCGATTTTAGCAGTAACCCACATCCAAGGTTGATCCAAGGTCAATTTATGGACACACAAGTCACCTAAAATCCGCATGTAAGAGGGGAGTGTCATGGGAATGCATTAGCCTCTTGCGTGTGGACTTTAGCAAATCCGTGCGTACAGAAATGGCACCTAAATCTGGATCAGGTCCAGGTGCTGCCATGCATGGCTTAATTCCACTCTGTTCTCTAATCCTCCCTAATCCCTTCCTTTACTCGCACACACCATGTTATGGAAGAGCTTTATACATTGAAGTGTTGTGTTTCTTTGCAATTGCGTGTGTCGATACTTGATGGCAAACATACAAATTTGTCTCACATTCTAGGACATAACTTTACAAGCCTAAAAATGATCCCATTATGAAATTGAATAGAAAAAGAGCCTGGATATGCTGAGTGTATACATCTCTCTGTCTTACCCTCTGTTAATTGGACAGGTGCACAGAAGTAGATAGAACATCTATATTCAAAGCACCAGATCCAGGACTCGCTGCGGAATCAGAGTTCTGTTAGCAGCGTCTGTTCGCTTGAGGCGAGACCACTCTCCTTGCACAAACGAACTTCCAATGGCAGGACCCAACCTTAAATTTTATGCATCGGCTCAACAGAAAATTAGGCCGGTGCGCCCCAAGAAAGCCTGGATCCTGAGGATGCAGACCCCACTGGAAGCCTGAAGCGCACACGGACAGAAAACGCACGTTGCAGAGTTTTGGATACAGTCCAAAGTTGCTTTTAAAAATAAGGGTAAAAATAAAGACAAAAAACAAGATAAATTCTGATAAATATTCTGACGTTGTTCCAAAGTTCAATATTAAATTCCATCCAAGTTAGTAGCGTCACAAAAAAAAATGACCCTATATGAACGATACATTAAAGAGCATAACTACAGGGGCTGTAAAAGAAACAGCTGTTGCGGGGCATGGAGCAGAGGAAGGGCCCATTGTAGCCACTCCCCTTGAACTGTAAGCAAGCTCTCAGCTTAAAACAGTGCTCGGCGCTCCATGTATGATTGTATGTATGTATGCATAGGCACGGGCGGAACTACCATTGGTGCAACAGGTACAGTGGCACCGGAGCCCATGCTGATACAGGGGCCCACAGCCATCATCGCCGCACCGCCAAAGCTCCCAACAATTTATCTGGGATATCATCAGGGCCAAAGCATAGTTTTTGCACCTGGACCCACAACTCGCTAGTTCCGCCTCTGTGCATAGGCGTATCTATAATGGGTGCAGGGTGTTCAGTGCACACGGGCCCCTCAGAACAGGGGGCCTTCTGGCATTCAACCTGCACCCAAGTCCGCATATCAGGGTTGGCAGGGGAAGGGGGGCCCATTCGGCATCAATTTCTCCTGCGGTGGGACTGTCCCGATTCGCGGGCTGAAAGATCGACCGTTAGACCCGCCCCTTTGAGGACCGCAAATCAGGACAGTCCTGTCTCAGGGTAAGACAGGTACAAATCCTGCACAAGGGCCCCCTGACTTCTTAAAACGCCCCTGTATGTATGTATGTATGTATGTATGTATAAGTGTCTGTATGTGTAGCGCAGTAACGCTCAGCTCTCATACACAGAGTGCTGAGCGCTGTTTTAAGGTGTCAGACTCAATGGATATTCTTAAAAGGGGACTCTGTTTAGAAGGAGTGTTGGAACCTCACCACCATAGGGAAGAGAAAGAAAGTGTTGTTCCTTTTACCTGTAGCACAGCAAGAAGTTGGAATATTCCTAGACTTTTTTTTATGTGGAAAGAGTAAGACGAGTGTTTTATTTATGTACTTTCATTCAACAACAAATAAGTCAGGAAATAGGTCTAAATCTAGCTCAAAACACTGACCAAATGTATTAGTTCCTAGCA
>WWET01000372.1:606162-621213 GCA_011038615.1 Limnodynastes dumerilii
TAAACTGTAGTCACATGTCTACGCAATACAAATTAGTTGGCATATCCTATTTATGGCCTGCAGAAAAAGCTTAACTAGCAGAGCTGGGATTTGAACCAGTGAGCTGCTGCACTGAATGTGCCAGCCTAGGGAAGAGGATTGATCAGCTGGCTGGTTGAGCTGGGATTTGAACTGCTGACCTGCTGCACCAAAGTTGGGTGCTCTGCTGCAATGCCATATGTAAGAAGGTAGGTTAAACCATTCAAAAGCGCTACTACCTGCAGCTCAAAACCAACCACTAAAAAGAGACCCGACTCTAAGAAATGCAAATGATAAAATAGAATGGTAGGTAATGGCGCTGGTATCTAAAAGAACGGGATATAGAACAAATACCGGGAGGAAAAATGATAAAGATCCTAAACCTACAACACCATGAAAATTGTAGGGGACTGTTAATATGTACATATATATATATGTATATATATATATATATATATATACAGGGGATGGGAGCAATATATTACACAAATGAAAGAAGGAGGGTAAATTTGGCAGCAATTAAATTAACATTCCTATGGAAAAACAACATTAACCAAGGTTCAATAGTGTGAGAAATCAAATCCAAATGATTAACACACGGAAAAAATGCTGTGGAGTGGGCTCAAATGATTGACCCAGCACAAATCAACCTAAAGGCAAAGAGACCCTTAATGGTGAATAGATCTGAATGACATATAAAACATATATACAAATGTCCACAGAGTGAGGTAATATAAAGTCAAGCGGGTCCCGCAGCGGGGATTAAAGGGCTATGGGAGACCGCAGCTGTACTAAACTATTGAAGAGGTCCGTCCAAAGAGGCCTTGAATCAAAGAATAAAAAAAGACTTTAATTCCATGTACAAACACAATATTAAACAATGTTTAATATTGTGTTTGTACATGGAATTAAAGTCTTTTTTTATTCTTTGATTCAAGGCCTCTTTGGACGGACCTCTTCAATAGTTTAGTACAGCTGCGGTCTCCCATAGCCCTTTAATCCCCGCTGCGGGACCCGCTTGACTTTATATTACCTCACTCTGTGGACATTTGTATATATGTTTTATATGTCATTCAGATCTATTCACCATTAAGGGTCTCTTTGCCTTTAGGTTGATTTGTGCTGGGTTAATCATTTGAGCCCACTCCACAGCATTTTTTTCCGTTTGTTAATCGTTTGGATTTGATTTCTCACACTATTGAACCTTGGTTAAATGTTGTTTTTCCATAGGAATGTTAATTTAATTGCTGCCAAATTTACCCTCCTTCTTTCATTTGTGTAATATATTGCTGCCATCCCCTGTATATATATATATATACATATATATATATGTACATATTAACAGTCCCCTACAATTTTCATGGTGTTGTAGGTTTAGGATCTTTATCATTTTTCCTCCCGGTATTTGTTCTATATCCCGTTCTTTTAGATACCAGCGCCGTTGTCTTGTATTAGTCTACTGGCGCTTACACAGTGTATACAATGAAACAAAGGGCTGTGCATTTAATAGATCAGTTTATCCCAAATAAAACATTCTTGAAAATGATTCTTCAAATAACAATATGTACTGTCTGTACCAAGATAATCAGCCTAGTTCCGAAACTAGCAATAACCCCAAAATATTCCTTTTTTCAAGAACATTGGTGTCGGTCCAGTTGTATTATAAACATACAGACCCAAGGAATATAAACATTGGGCCAGATCCAGAACAACGCTTGTGAGCGAATTTACGCGTGGCAGAGACGTAAAATCGCCTTTTGGTAAGTACTGCGCATGCGCACCATAGAAAATACGCACAGTGACGTAACGTAATTGTGAACGTATGGGCCATTCACGTATGTGTCACGTAAATTCTTACGTGTGGGCGTGCCAATTTTACGTGAGTCCAAAATACGTCTGAAATACGTTAAGTAGGCGGGGGTTTGTATTTAAAGTGTACAGTATGGGCGTGCTTAGCTGCGTAAATACGTGTTGCCCATACGTACGTGTGCGGATCACTGCGGTTACGTTGCCAAAAGTTAAGGTAGGGTTTGAAAAGCGTATCTTGACAAAATACGTACATTCAAGGGGTGTGTATAGAACTTACGCACACGAAAATACGCTACGCGAGTAAACGTACGCCAAACGTAGTTCTGGATCTACCCCATTATTCTTACAATTGTTTATTTATAAGGCGCCACACGGTATGGACAGCGCCGTACAGAGGCAATAGAAAAGACAATAGTTACGTGTACAATACAAAAATTAACAGACGGTACAATGCAAAGTACAATGCAGAAATAAAGCACAGTACAAAAATAGCAGAACAACGTGTAGGGGAAATAAAGAAGGAGAGATAGAGAGAAGGTGGGAATTAAGGAGGACAAGGTAGAGGGGTGGTGAGAAGAGGACCCTGCTCATAAGAGCTAACATGCTAAGTGGAAGGCGGTAAACAAACAGGAGACACAGGGATGGAGATGGGGAGGGCAGGTAAAGCTGAAGTGGAGGAGGGGTAGGCTAACCTGAAGATTGCTGCCAATTTTAACAAAATTTATGTAAAGTACATACTGTACAATTTAAATGGCTCCCCACGCCTACATTCCCTAACTCCAGTGTCCGTACTAACTTCGTAATAGAGACACGCCCCGTCGTCAGAAAATAGGCAAACAATACGGACGCCTGAATCGCCGCTACGAAAAGGTCTTTGGTACGACCGGAAGTTGTCACTCTGCACATGCGCAGTGCGTTTTTTCGGCCGAATTTACGCTTACGACCAGCGTACGATCGCTTGCGAGCGTAGGTCTGGATCAGGCCCAAAGTCCTGATTGCTGGAATTAGTGCAAATATGGTGGAATAGCTGGTATTAGGAGTCCTGTCCTAATTAGGAAGGATTGACATCAAAATCCTTGACACTTATTAACATTATGATTTGGCGTTAATGTCGCCAGAACATGGACAAAAGATGGAAAATTCTGGCTATCAAACATAGAATTTCAGGGGAGATAATAAACTTTGCCCCTTATCCCTTTCAAGGAAGTAATGTTTCCTCTAAACCTCTCCAGTGACAGAGTTATCCTTGTGTTATAATACTTCTATACCTTTGAAAATGGACACCCTCCTGTACCTGGATAAAGCCCCTGATATATATCCCCCTTTACAGCTATACAGGGGGCCAGATTTACTAAGCTGTGGGTTTGGAAAAGTGGAGATGTTGCCCATAGCAACCAATCAGATTCTAGCTGACCTTCTCTAGTATGTATTAGGAATGTGAGAGCTAGATCTGATTGGTTGCTATGGGCAACATCTCCACTTTTCCAAACCCGATGCTTAGTAAATATGGCCGATGGGCTGGATGCAGACCTAAGTGTGCACCGCACTCGTAAGTCTCCACAGCGCCTTATATACCTGCATTCCTAGATTCCGTGCGCACGCCCTTCGGAGTTAGGTAGCTTCTTTGCCCAGAACCCTACATTAACCGTTACGCACACACACCCCTGTGGTCAGGGACTTGTTCATAATGTAGGATTGTACGGAAAGTCTTAGCCAAGTCCTTACAGTACAAATTAAATACCTCTCGCCGCTCACCACACATGCCCGTGTATGTGTGGTAGATCGTCTCACCCTCCGTCAGAAAGGATAACTTCGCATAAGTGATAATCAATCTCTTTTTGCGTTCTGACTCGTAACCGCCATTCCCATGCATACACAGTGCAATAATCGCACTGGGTACTGACGCATTTCGGAATGTTATACAGACTTCTGGACCAGGTTTCATGTTTACATTCAGTTTCTGTAGGTCTATTTTGTGATGCCGGGCATGATTTCTATGGTATGCAACAACCATAATCAATAATCAATTAAGCTACTCACAAATATGTTAATATCCACGTCGACACATCCACATCACATATATAACACTGGTGTTCATTTCACAGCTATATATCCTAAATAGTTACATTTTAATTGTAGAAATTAATTAAGTGTTCTTAAACTATTTGTTTAATGAACATTTCAAAAAATTATCAGATGCTTAACAGTTCCATAGAAGAATCACCTCCTAATGTTCTCCTGTTAGTTACTGGTCACAGTTTGTACGATTGCTGTGTGTCAGGTGATTTATCGTTTAACGATAGCCTCAGTACATGTAGCAACAGGGCTGTGTGACCTCAGAGCTGTGATTTCAGTTGGCCAAATACTGGCTTTTTGTTACAGAATTCAGCCCACCACGACGGACGTTCCAAAACCTTTTCTCCTTGCAGAACCGCGGACCAGAGATTCTTGTACAGCTGCAAAATATAGTCACAGAGTTACATATATTCATACATCTGTGGAAATGTAGGGGCAAGATTTCACCATTGAAAATCAGAACATTGGATCGTCAAACTACATCTGATTAGCGAGGAAACCTGCTTAGGCACACGGACAGAACGAGCGTGATCTAACTGATCCAATCGCTTTGCGGAAAAATATAATAGGCAGACTCTAAAATGAGGGGCCATGTGGCTCTTATCTGCCGTCACTTTCTATGTTTCTATGTTAAGCAAATTTTGGGTTTTATTGTACTAATTAAGAGGGGAAAATTGTCTTTATTTTGCTAGATAATTTAATTTAAACTTGATAAAGGGCCACAGAGCAGCTTAGCGAGTAAAGCAGCAAATACGGAAGAAATAATAACAACAGTCGGCCTTGATTCTCCGCCCAGTGATGACAGGAACAAGACGTGGAGCCTGCCTGCCCTGACAAGACTCAAAAGTGCGCACAGACAATAAGCGACTGAATCACCACCGGAGAGAAGTCCCCTCGGCAGGGCCTAAGCACCGCTAACTTGCTAAAGCTCTCCGCCAATCAGGAACCACATAACCACAATGCTCCATCTGAGCAATCCAACAACACAGGCAGAGGGGGGGGGCAAAATAGAAGGACCTCCTCCAGCTCCTCCCTCTCCACTCTACAAGGAGCTAAACCACTGATAGACACATTCAGGGAGTTTAACCTCCCTCTGGCTTAGGTCAGCCCTCACTTCTTCTTAACGCTTGTTAACTGCAATGGAATAATTTTCGACAACATGGACTATTATCCAGTATTCCTTGAAAGTGAGAGGAGGCTTTGCACATGCATACCCCTGCCTTAAAATTGGGATGGCTTGGAAATTGGGATAAACACAAAGTATAGACGTCTTTGTCCAGATCTGTACCAGTGGAAAAATAGAATATTTGCACAAGTATACAATGTATGCCCTTACTGCATACCATTAGGATCGCAGGTAGTCACAGCTTTTTATTGTAAGAAAAAAATAGTATATAGGGTTTGTATATGGTGGACTGTTTTGTTAGTACAGTTTATATATAATGGACTTGTTGGTATATGGCGGATTGTATTGTAAGGACAGTTTGTATATGACGGACTGTGCTTTAAGGACGGGTAATATACGGTGGACTGGTTTGTTTATGGTGGACTGTGTTATAAGGATGGCTTGTATATGGTGGAATGTTTAGTATATGGTGGACTGTGTGGAAAGGCTGGTTTGAATATCGTGGTTTGTGTTGTAAGGATGGTTTGTATACGGTGGACTGTGTTTTAAGGACTGTTTGCATTGGGTGAACCGGTTTGTATACGGTGGACAATGTGGTAAGGATGGTTTGTATATCGTATATGGTTTGTATGTGGTGGACTGTTTTGTAAGGATGTGTTACATCTGGACTGCAGTATCTTGTTCTGCCCATAGGGGCAGACCTGTATGTCATTGTGGAAATTTATAGTTCCTGCCACTAGTGGCTGCTAGTGGGTTCATTGTCTGTAGTCCTCATTATGTCTTGTTATCCCACACCTGTGGACTGGACTTATATTCCCCTTGATCCAGTGCACAGGTGTGGGTCATAGATTCCTGTTGGTGTGTGCTCCTGCCCTTAGCGGTCAGCTTCCTGTTTGTTTCTAATTTCAAGCCTTCAGCTCCTCCCCGCCTCTGTTTTATTTTTATTGATCTTTGTTCCAGCCCTTGTATCTGTTTCCAGTCCTTGTCCCTGCCTACTGTCTGGTGTGAGCATTCCTCTCAGTTCTCCGGTCTGTCTGTTTACTTTTGTCTGCTGCAGCCTTTCCCTGATATTTGTGTTAGTGCTTGCTTATTATTTTGTATTTTTGTTGTGTGGTTACATTGCATTATCCAGCACATAGTGCTTGCCATTATTTTGTATTATTTTTGTTGTGTGTTTACACTGCATTATCCAGCACATAGTGCTTGCCATTATTTTGCCTTTGCATTCAGTTTATTGCTGTTTTCATTAAACTGCACCACGTACATACCCTTACTGCTGCTTGGATTAATTTGGCACATAGTGCCTGCCTTTATTTATGTCTCCAGTCTGGCACATAGTGCAATCATAGTTCCTGCATTCTCTGCCGCTCTTTATGTGATGCTCAGCTTCTGTCCGTGTTCCCCTAAATCTGCATTTTGGGCTTTGCCCTAGAATCTCCCTCCTATTACTAGTCTATTACCATCTGTCTTGTGTGTATCCTTTCCTCTGTCTCTGGTGTGGCCTCTTCTCCCTGCCTTTCCGGTGTGCCACATCATAACAGGATGGTTTATATATGGTGGACTGTGGTAAGCATGGGGGCCTGATTCAGAGGCTGAAAATAAGAACTTAAAGTTACACCTGGGCAAAACCATGTTGATTTCAGGGGGAGTCAAGTTAATTTTATTCTATGCATGCAGGGAGAATGCTTTGCTTTTACTTATTGCACACAGATACCTGATCAGCTTCACTTTTAAACTGCTAATTAGACTTGAGCTGGGAAACATCACCTTTTAACTATAATACTGTTGCAACAAATGAAATTTGACTCCCCTGAAATCAAAATGGTTTAGCCCAGGTGTAACTTTAAATTCTTATTTTCAATCTCTGAATCAGGGCATGTGTGTGTATACTGGACTGTGTTGTAAGGACGCTTTGTATATAGTGGACTGTGTTGTAAGGACGCTTTGTATATAGTGGACTGTGTTGTAAGGACGCTTTGTATATACTGGACTGTATTGTAAGGACGCTTTGTATATAGTGGACTGTGTTGTAGGGATGGTTTATTGCAGATTTTACCTCTCCATCAGCTTTGGCAATCGGTGCGTTCAGAATGAAGTCAGGAGGTGCTATAGCATCCACCAGAGACACGGCATCATCTTTCAGCTGTTAAATGGATATAAATGTTGGCAACAGATCTTACTTTCCGTAGTAACAAAGACATAACACAGCAGATACACGGTGACTAGAGGTGAAATCTGAGTGGTCACACTTGTAGACCTCTATTAGAGGATTTAAATGCTTCTGCAAACTTCCCTCCTTCCTTGTTAGCCTTAAAATGTGAAACGTCTGTTTTACTATCGTAGGAAAGCATGATTTGATTATTGGACACGTGCAAAGGCTTTCCTATAGCTAACGACTGTTTATTTTTAGTTATTAGCAATCAATACCCGTGTGTGTCTACTGTATGTTATAGTTGATGATCTGAATTACAGCAGATATCTACATTTAGTGTCTTGCATGACATCGTTCTAGACAACTAGTCTGTTTCTGGGAGCCTGTCCTTTGTATACTGTATATACCTGATCTGACTGCATATATCTATGTAGCTTCCGCAATGGAGGCCAACAAAGAAATTTCTGATTCCCAATACTGCACGCAGAACAGGTCTGAACTCAAGGTCTGTTTACATGTTCTAATTGTGCAGTATGCTCCATATCATGCAGCCTGTGCTTCACGCTACATCTAGAGGTGAGATGTGATTGGTTTATACATTAAGCAATCAAATTCCATTTCCACGCTACTACCTCTGTGCAAAGATGCAAGATGGCGTCTTGTATTGCTTTGCCTGGCAATTCCCCCACAAAGTATCCACCTGAAAAAGAGGGGCAATAAGTAACCTGTGTTAGTGCGCATCACAGTAGGAGATTACTTCTCACCTTCAGGTAAATGAGGAATGACTCCTGAATATGCTGCGACAATCACTTCTATCAATGGGGCAAAAACCCAAATCAAAAAACAACATTGAAAAATGACGTTAGTGTCTACCTATGTATAGGATCAGTGGGAGTTGCCGCATAGAAGGATGGTATTGAGAAATAGGGATATCTGAAAGTACCTTTTTGGCTGTTCCTATTTCGATTACCTATCCATTTTAGAATATTTTTTTCTGATCGGCGTACTCACCCATTCATTTTCGGGAAACTCCGGCACTGCAAGTTCCGTCACTTCACCGTAGCACTGGAAAGGTGAGTAACCTCTCCAGGCCGATCGGCATACTCACCCATTCAGAAAGAAATCAATAAAAAAAATAAGACTGCGTATTCGAAACAGAGACAGCTGAAAATCATTTTTCGACTGTCTCTACTTCTAAAAGGCAGTATTCTGGCCGGTGACTTCCACCGCCTGCACCAATGCTGTGACCAGCCAATTCCCTCTGCCTGTCTCTCATCATCCAATAAGAGGCAAGTTCTTTCTAAGTAACCAAGCACATTGAAAGGAGTGAGGTTCTACTTAACTAGTTTACCTACCTAAAGAATTAAGCTGGCCATACACTAGGCAGATAATCAATTCCAGTACGGGGTGGCCCAATAAATGGGACGATTTTCCCTTAAGGTAAGGTCCTGATATCGACGCTATACATTTTCCCTGCTGGGATCGATAATCCTAGCAGAAAAATCTTGCAGCTAACCTATTGGCTGGCTGCAGTCTTCTCTGATTAGCTGGTTCTCCTGTCAATCTTAACAGGAGACCCATGCAGCTAGCCCATTGGCTGGCTGCAAAAACTTTTTTTGTGTGAATGAAATAGAGTGAGAGGCTCTGCAGCACAGTGCAGGACCTCTCACAGTGACACGCTGCACAGTGCAGAAACCTTGACATGCAGAGATAAATGAAATTGAAAATAAGAATAAGTAAATGTTAAATAAATTGTTAGGAGAGGGGTTTGTGGAGTCTTAGCTGATGCTAGGTAGATTTAGTACCTCTACGATGTAGTTCACCATCCCGCCATCCCTATTTCTCTGTTGTGTGAATTATCTGTATTAGTTCAGCTCAGTCTAATAAAGACCACAAGCGACAAGAATGTGGAATAATACCTGGGGTATTCCCTTAAAACAGGCTCTTTATCAGAAGTCACTGCACCTGTGGTCACGGCGTAGTAACATCTCTATAGCAACCACATCCCCTGCACTAACGCTAGTTACTACCCCGTGTATAGCAGTAACTGAGATGTAACTTCCGAGTCTCACATTTCCATGTGTTTGCCATTGTTAATGTTGTAATAGGTAGTCCTCTCACCTTGATAGAGCACAGCCATATGTTTGCTTAGTGACCACAATCCATACAAAGTGCACAATTTCTTCAGCACGGGTTGTAGAGAGACTGGTGTGCTGGAATCATGAGTATAGTCATAGTATCTTTGTAATACCGTATGTTCAATGAACGCTATGGCCAGGGAGCGACAATAATATACCTAGGAAAGTGATGAGAAGACGGTCACTCCAAGAAAAAATATGTTTATTCAATATTATTACTTAGTAAACAATTACATGGATTTTTCAGTAACTATTCTTTTATTGTTCTGGAACGGTTGCTACCTTTCATTATGTGTCTGTATGTGTTTTTATTTCATTTACAGCCTCTGGCATCTTTATCATTCACCACAGGCAAAACACGCAGAGTTTTATATGATTTCATGGACAATTATACTTTCTGAATTTCGGCAACGAAATATATTAAAAGAAACAAAATTTAAATAAAATGTGAAAAATATTATATCCACTATAATTTAGGACATAAATTCAATTCAATTAGGACATAAATAGCAGAACAATCCAAAATAACATGAAGATATTACCTACTGAACTACTGTATGTTGTTGGACATGACCATACTGAAAACCTCACGGTATATAATAATCAGATTATATACTGCACTTTTTTCCCATACAGGTTTTACATATGATCGTGTATCTCTTTCTTTTTAACTGTTTTGTAATATTTTTTTTTACTATTTTGGGATTAATTATAAATACGATAATAATCTCTAATACACCTTTCAGATCACCACCCCGGCAATATAGCCAGGGCAGCAGAGGATCCCAGGGTCACAGAACCCGTTTCACACTGTAGGGCAGACCCGGGAAATTTAGAGACCCGGGTCCGCCCTGTCGTCATCAGACAGAGTAATTTGTTTACCGTTGCTCTGGCAACAGTAAAAAAAATTGCACCAATCAAGTGCGTTAGGTGCAACCCGGGTAGCACCTTTCACACTGCACCCCTACCCGTGTCGGACCCGGGAATAACCCTTCTTTTCACCCGGGTTGAATTCCCGGGTCTTCTGACCCGGGTCCACCGGAAGTGCCCCTTTCACATCTCCACGAAATACCCGGGATTTTGCAGACCCGGGTTTTTGGCGAAAATCCCAGGTATTTCATGGTGATGAGAAAGGGGTATTATACTGTATATCTGAAAATGAAAAATCATTTAGGCCCGGTCTTAAAGACCGCATGTACACAATCTACGTAGCAAAACGCTACGTAAATAGCGTACAATAATCACCATGCATGCCCAGTAACTTCAATCGGTTAGTTACGGACAGACGGGCACAGAAGACGGAGGTCTGAATACGGGCTTTAGTGAGGATATCTCCTTAGGATAAAATACTCCTTTAAATAATTCTCTGTACACGTTTATTGTAATTGGGCCTGATCCAGACCTACGATCATGAAACGCTCGTGTGCGCGGCGTATTTATGTCCCTCCTATGCACTCCCCTAGCCACTCCCCCTGTTCGTACTTACTTTTGCCGTCTCACGCTGAGCAAACCGTACCCTAACTTTTCAGAGCGTAACCGCGGCCAGCGTAAAGCTCATTGCGTAGTTACGACGCTTAGCACGTTCATACTGTACAATTTAAATGGCTCACCCCGCCCTCGGTGCGTATTTACGGCTTTCGTATGGCAGACACGCTCAAGGCCCATACGCTCAGATTTTCGTGGCGAAACATCTGCCCCCAGCATGCGCAGTAACTACAAATGTCCGTTTTTACGCTAACGATCATCATAAAAACGCACCGGAGCGTAGGTCTGGATCAGGACCATTGTGTAAACATTTGTCACTATAAATCAATGCAGTTACAGAGTAAGACAACAAACAGAATCATTAAGATATAACATCCCACTTGAATCATAGCCATCACTGTCCCTTTTGATTCGATGAGTACATGAACTAGCATTAATGTGTTTCTGATTTACAACTTTGGTTATTAACAAAATATGCTAGTGACTGTAAAAATAACTAATTAATTTCTTATAATAGATACCATAAAGGTATAAATATATAAAGTTTTCATGCTTTGGCTCCATTCACTGGAACAAACTACCACAGTCCATCAGTGCTCCCTGTTCAGGCTAGCCTACCCTTCCTCTACCTGACCTCTTCCCACTCCTCTCCTTAACCCCCGCACCTTCGCTACCTCCAGCTCTTCAGTCCCTTTGCTCCTTCTCCACCCCTCCTCATACTCCCTTCTACAATCTACTCCTTCATTATCGATTGTAAGCTCTCAGGTGCATGGCCCTCCATCCTCTAGTTCGCCTCTGCCCCAAGTCCTTCTCCCTACTCTCCCTCGTTGGCCATCATCCTGCTAATTGGATTCCCCATCTCTCCTACTTACCCCTTACCTGCAGGGGTAGTTTGCAGCTTCAAAGATCTGTCTTTGATCAGATCACTTTGCACTTTGGGTTAGGGCTAAAGAAGGAGATGGTTAGGATGTAGGAAATGAAGGGCTAATGTTAGGGTTAGGAAGAAAAGCATCCCTTATCCCCTATTTACACGTATACCATTTATCAGCATTCTCTTTTCATAGTAAATACGCTACGTCTTTAAACGTAATGCAAACGTAGCCCTGGATCTGGGCCTATGTTGTTATACTGTGTATCCTATGTTTTTAAGGAGCTGCAATTACCCTGTGATTCCCATTAAATATGCATCAATAACAAATAATAACAACGACAGGCTGGCTTTGATTGGCTACGAAAGTAATTAAATGATTGGCCTTCAGCGTCCCAAGATAAGTTCCATGTTCCACACACATAAAAACGAATATATATATATTTTAAATAATGCAAAGACATTATAATATAGTCCGTTTTCCTTTCTATTTTATGTGCACTTTAATAGATGTTACCTCACACCACAGAATAGGAAAGTATAGTGTGAATAGATTATTATATGGAACTTGTATTGGAAAGTTTGTGTCCAAGAACAGCTCTTAAAAACTCTTGTCCTGTGCATAGGAATTAGAGCCAACTGGCAGACTGTGTGTGTGTGTGATGGACAGGATATTTTCTGTAATACTCTTTACCTGGCTATTGTTCCTTGCATTAAAGTCATTACTGGCTCTCTGCTTCTCTTGCTGGAGCTTCTGGTAGCTTTCCCTGAGAAGGTAACAGACCAGCCACTTGTAAGCTGCCAAGGTAACTGCAACACAGAGACAGATTATTTACCTAGCAAAATGATCATCCAAAACGTACAATGGTCACGTAAAATAAGTCAGTAAATAATTACCAAGGGCCGGATCTAGACTACTGCTAAACTGGCGTTTTTCTGACTGCACACATAGCAAAGCGTCCTCTTTTACGAGCTTTGCAGGGATCAGAGTGCTGCGACTGATATGCAATAAGTGAGATCCAGCAGTATAACCGGTTACAATTCTGATGTGTTCTAACAACAGGGTGGGTTATGAATGCAAGATACAGTAAGAGCGGGAATACAGTCCCTGGTGGCTATTTTACAGAGTGTGATATAACTATTGGACAGCTGCAGTCTAATGGGGACGATGCATATTAGCACCTTTCACTAGGGGCCTCAGTCTTTATACTTATCAAACAGTGGGACATGACCATTGTAATACAATGCACCCACCAATCTCCTATAATGACAAACCTGAGTTAATATGTCACTATCACACACATCTGGTGGGTGTTCCCCAAAGAAACGGGCTAGATTGAGTTACTGAAATAAACGGTTTATCAGTGTAACCATATTGGGGCTCATCCAGAGGTGAATGCAATTTGCAACACAGTGTGTTCCGGGATGCAATCACACCTTGAAAATGCCGTTTCCGAAACAGAGACAGCCGAAACGGGAAATCAAAAGGCGTTTGTTCCTGGGGTTCTTTAGAAAGCCTGTGTATAATCTGAATAGATTTATATTGGTTTTTGCCCTGAAGGCGGAGGATGTCTGCTATTAGGTGAATGGGCAGAGGCTAGCGCCACAGGTTACGTCTTGCATAGAAGTCATGCCCTGGTGATGCCAGCTGGAAAGAGATAAGATTGGTATTAATCTGGCCAGCCAGCTACGTGGGGCCGAGAAGACCTTCAGCAACAGAACAGCCCTATCCCAGACTTGAAGAAAGTGTTTGGAGGAAGTCAGGAGGGTAGGGCTTAATGGGCACATATCCCTAGGGAACACTGGATGATACTCACTATCCACCCAATCTTACACCAACTAGGCAATCCATAATCTCCTATCCGTTTACTTACCCATGGGTTCAGGCATTGAGCAATGTCCCCCTTTCCTTCCCTGTTCATTTTTTTTATGTGCAGCCATAGTTAAGTTTATATGTGACAACTTGGGGCCCTTTGATGATTGATTTTAGGAGATATTGGGGTGGAACGAGCCCTTTGATTTCTCTCAATTCACTTTTGATGTCCAGTTATCTAGTGGTATCTGGGTGTATGTGGTTCTGCCTGTAGCCATTTTCAGCTCTTGCTTATTTTATGCTTTCTTTTTAGATTGTACAAAGTCTGTTTGTCAAGATCTTAAACAAGATCTGTTTACACACAAAAAAAAATCCACTCCCTCAACAATTACCATTTCTTATTATTAAGTATAATAAACCTTAACAATGCTATTGGGAAATCCCCCAGCCCTTTCAATAAGTTGATGGAAACAATTATTTGTCAATCTACATCAAGAGGATGTCACCAGAGCGTTTAACCCTTCACTAGTTGTACTACAGCCAAATAATGTTACCTGTGTGTTTAATCCCTCTCCGCTCATATGATCATAATGTCTCAATCCTGCATTCAAGACTTCTCCTATGCTGCACCTCTTCACTGGAAAGATCTCCCTCCTTCTATCAGACAACCCCCTAGTCTGGAGATCATCAAGCAACTCCTCATAATCAGTTCAGGACACCTTACCTCACAAATAACCCCCCTGCCCTTTTGCTTGTCACCCCTTATTATTTTCTTCACCTTACCCTCATTCTCCCTTTTCCCCCCTCTCCCCATATCCGCCAATAGCGCGCTTAAATTATATCATCGCCTCTAATGCATTCCCCAATTGTCATTTGTTAATCTACCTTTACCGTCTATATTGTAAGCTTTTTGACCAGAATCCCTGTTTAATTATCGCATCGTATTATTTTTGTTTTGTTATCATTTTGTACTTTACTATATGCTCTGTGGGCTATCACTGTATTTGTCCCCTGTATGGTGATGTGAACCTTATAATTAAAAATGAATAAAAATAACAACAACAGCAACAACAATAATAATAATAATATGCTGGTAAGATGAAGTGTTTGTTAAATGTCCTGAAGAGAAAAAAAAAGAAAAAGTAAACTAAAACCACACAAGGTACTTGTGACATCAGTGTTGGGTCAGTTTGGCCGTAAAGTTTATTTTTATAAGCTAATGTTGGAACTACAGCACACAAATGTGGTAAAATGCAATAATTTATCTACAGTATATGTAGAAAACACATGGTTGGATACAATCACAGGCACATGTCAATTTAACTGGCTGGAGCTGAAATTCCTACCAAGTTCTTGAAAGTGAATTGTAGATGCTGGACCTCTATACCACGGTTATAACTTCATCAAAATAAAAAGCACATAAAAAGGTATATAAAAATCTGAGCGCTTTCAGGCCAAAATACAAGTTTTACTATTTCACTGATGTCATAGCAGGACTCAGCGATCCAGTATAGGACAATATGTGCTCCAGAAACTAATGAATTTAACATGTCCATTTTTCCTGCT
>WWET01000372.1:621244-635152 GCA_011038615.1 Limnodynastes dumerilii
AAATAATAGGAATAAGCAGAGGACATGAAGTTACCCCGGGGGATGCTGCATCACATGGCTGAATGCAACCTATCGCATGCAGAACGCATTTACTCCTATGTGCTGGGTATGACTCATCACAGCTTCCTCAGGGGTGGTTTACACTTTCTCATTTCATACTGATTTGGTTTATCGCACTGTTAGTGAAGTGTGTGCAGGAAGCATTACCACCACTTACGTTTGGATTGCTGGGAAATGGAATGTCTAGATTTAGCTTGACTGATGTATGTTTGTGAGCAACCTCAGGTACTAGTGATTAAGAGCAGGGCGGTTCTAGCATTTTCAGTGAGACGTATTTAAATGATCAAATTAAACCACTTCCCTTTTTTTTATTGACTCCCCCTTATACTCCATCCCCCTCTGTCATAAAGTTCTCTATAGCTCCCTCTTTCCATTTCCTCTGCACCCCTTATCCCTATGTCACCTCTGTACCCCTCCACCAAATGTTCCAACTACCCACTCCTCTCCTCACTGTGTGCCCTATATTCATCCCTGCTCCCTCTATACCCACCTCTCATTACTGTTTCTCTATTCGCCTCTCCTGACAAACCTTCTCTCTCATTTAATAACTCTGGGCCAGATTCTGAATTAAGAAATTCAGCTGACCTATGTGCATTAGTACAGAGTGGCCCACTCACTTTGCTCACAAGGTACACATGAGGATGGGCACAGGCATTTAAACGAGGTATGTCTATAAAATAACGAGACTTTGATTCCACTTAGTAAACAAAGCAGTCAGAACTGCTTATAACTGCATACGTAGTGACCTTGAATATGTGGCAGAATGGGTTCCAGAAGGCACAACAGTTACCAGCATTATTATAACAGTTACCAGCGTTATTATAACAGTTACCAGGGTTATTATAACAGTTACCAGCATTATTATAACAGTCACCAGCGTTATTATAACAGTTACCAACATTGGGCTGGATCCAGACCTAGTTAAGTGCTTGAACTTAGTTACTCCTGGGCTAAACCATGTTGATTGCAGGGGAGTCATATTTCATCTGTTGCAAACAGTATTAGAGTTGAGAGGTGATGTTTCCTATCACAAGTCTAAATAACAGTGTGTGATAGTAAAGCTGGTCAGCATCTGTGTGCAGTAAGCAATTTAAAGATATATCCCTGCATGCAAAGAATACAATTAACTTGACTCCCCCTGAAATTAACATGGTTTAGCCCAGGAGTAACTAAGTTCAAGCACTTAACTAGGTCTGGATCCAGCCCATTATTATAAAGAAGTTTTGAATAAGCTGAGAGAGAGAGTCAGAAAGAAACGGCCGAACTGTGTAAAAATGGTTTCATTCTTCATCAGGACAATGCGCCTGTGACCAACAATCACATTACTACACTTGAACATCCTCCATATTCGCCCGATTTTGCTTCTTGTGACTTTTATCTTTTCCCAAAAGTTAAATCAGTGCTTAAAGGGACACATTTTGAGTCAGTTGAAGAAAACGGAAGATATGTTGAAACAACTGACAGAAACTGATTTGCTCCATGCCTTCCACCAGTGGAAAACAAGACTGCAACGATGTATTAGTGCAAATGTGGAGTATATTGAAGGGGACAAGCATTACATTTGTAATACCAATAAACAAAAGTGAGTTATTTAATCAGTCTCGTTATTTAATAGACATACCGCATATTGTACAGTAAGGTCTTGGTTAAGCCCTTAAATTACAATTCAGTATTCAGCACAAACAGTGACACATGCGGAATGCTTAAGGTAGAGTCCTGGCCATGGAAATGCATTCCACAGGCAGGAGTGCACTCCAGCATTTAAGTTTTTCCTATCCCTTGTCACCCTCGCTCCATATGTTCAGTCACCTGTGTTCGCCACTCGCTGACAGCCGAATCTGTCAGTGAGAGATACAGTCAGCAATCAATGCTCACGCATGCAGATATTGGTACCATAGGTTGCTACTTTCACTAGGGCCAGATTTGCTAAGCTGCGGGTTTGGAAAAGTGGAGATGTTCCCCATAGCAACCAATCAGATTTTAGCTGACATTCTCTAGTAAGAAAAAAGAAAGTGAGATCTAGAATCTGATTGGTTGCTCTGGGAAACATCTCTACTTTTCCAAACCCGCAGCTTAGTAAATCTGGCCCTAACATTTTGAGCTGATGATTCCGATGTCTCTATGTTCCCGATAGCTGGTATTTTAGACATTCTCACGTCTGCATGCCTGGAATCATGACTCTCGGTTATACAGGCACATCACATACAATCATTTTTTTTTTTACTGTCTTATTTTCTTCTAGCACAGAAAGACTGGACGGCTTTGTTTTTATACTATGATTTAGGACCTTCATCTGGATTGCCTCCTTATTATAAATGAGACCCAAAATCCTCATTTCCTTCACATGAGATCTGTGGTGTTTACATAACAATTCTTATCACGGTCTATCAAGGACAGCAAAGTAGATTAAAGACCCATAGAACAGGTTGTGGATCTGCACATGGGAGACGGCTGGGAACGCAACCGTGTCACTAGCAGACCATAAATGACGGCACATATACAATTAACTTCCAGGAAAGGAAAGAAAAATGCCTAAACATTTTCTGGGTAGATAAAGAACATCTGGTGTTAATTTATAGCAGTTGTTCCCATGACTCACAGCTGTGTTGTGCATTTTACTTCCATTGTTTGCATAAAAAATATGATTGGTCCAAACGATATGTTGTATAATTTTCCCAAGTACCATAAGAAAGTGTTTATCATGGTACCTGCTGTGCATACATCTGTAAAAGCCCTATCACTGGCAAGAATAACAAAGTTTTGCTGTAATGTTAATAAAGAGGCAGAAGGATGTTTTCTATTACTCTAAGCCTCATTACCCCGAGAGAGATGGGACATTTGGTGAAGCCCTTTTGTATCTAATCTCAGAGGGCTGGATCCAGAATAAAGTAAGTGCTTGAAATGAGTTACTCCTGGGCTAAACCATGGTAATTGCAGGGGGAGTCATATTTCATCTGCTGCAAACAGTATTAGAGTTGAGAGGTGATGTTTCCTATCCCAAATCTAAATAACAGTGTGATAGTAAAGCTGGTCAGTATCTGTGTGCAGTAAGCAATTCAAAGATATATCCCTGCATGCAAAGAATACAATTACCCTACCCCCCTGCAATCACCATGGTTTAGCCCAGGAGTAGCTAATTTCAAGCACTTACTTAAGTCTTGATCCAGCCCTAAGGACCATATCCAGACTTGCGACCGACAGGTCACTTATGCATGCAAGTGGTATAAGTGGCTTGTTTTGACTGGAGGACACATGTAACCCTAGCGTAGCAAAAATCATACGGAACTATAGTTCCATACGTCCCATTTGCGTACAAAAGGGCTGTGCTTCCCCTCAAGCATGCAAAATTTACAGTGGGGGAGGGGGCTCCCAAACTTGTACGGAAAAGAGGTTGTACAGACTGCTTATCCGCGTGAGCACTTTAAGGCAGGCTTATGGCAGCGTAAGCTGCCATAAAGCACGCACGAGAGAAGGGAGTGACAGGGGGCATGCACTCCCCTCTCTCTGTCGGATGGACAGACCCCTGCACGTTTGGAGAACATGTAGGGGTCTGGATCCAGGCCCTAAGAGAGGAAAGTTTCAACTGGGCAAAACCATGTTCGTTTCAGTGGGGGTCAAGGTCATTGTATTCTTTGCATGCAGGGATATATCTTTGAATTGCTTACTGCACACAGATACTGACCAGCTTTACTATCACACTGTTATTTAGACTTTGGATAGGAAACATCACCTCCCAACACTAGTAATGTTTGCAACAGATGATATATGACTCCCCTGCAATCAACATGGTTTAGCCCAGGTGTGACTTTAAGTTCTTATTTTAAGAAGATTCTTAAGTGTGAATCAGGTCCTAAATTTCAAGCTCCTTCATAAGTCTGGATCCAGCCCAGAGTCTGGAAAATTTTAGGAAAAACAAAGAAATATATAGCCTGGGAATTTCTGCTTTCAATAAACGATTTAGCAACTTTAATAAATTTCAATGAAATACAATTTAGTAAAAACATTCTGTAGCTACTTTCTAAATTCACTAAACAGTTTGATATGCCTAGCAACAGTTGACAGCCTGACCTGAGAATGAATGCAAGGTTAGCTGTGCATGGGGCGGTGGCCAGACAGACGTTCCCGTTCCTCGCAGACAGGGTGCGGCGCCCATGCTTGTATCTAAAGAACCACCAGGGAATGGACGTTCTATGATAAATCTCTGCGACCTAGATTGTTAGACATATTAGGAGCATGATGTATGACACATGAAGGCACCTCCTAGGGAACAGCTGTAAGGAGGACTGCGTAACGCTTTCTTTCCCCCTGTCATTGTTTCCTTGTGTGTCTTAACATTCTTGAGTCACACAGACAGAGCAAGTGGAAATATCGGGGACAAGTGACTGCAGAACTAGAACGTGATAATAGAAACAGATGGTTGTTATGTACCATCAACGTGATAAATAGGGGAAAAATAGTGCAATGCGGCAGGATAAAGAATTTGTATTCTGCTTATACACTACCATAGACCTGGCCAAAAGGTAGATCACCATCTACCATTAGATCATATGACCTTCTCCAGTAGATCACGTGACCAACTGGTTCAAACTAAGGGGACCATGTAACCTACCTCCCAGAAGGTCAGTGCACACTATGGACCTGATTCAGAGATTGAACATAAGAGATGAAAGTTACTCCTGGGCTAAACCATGTTGATTTCAGGGGGAGTCAAGGTAATTGTATTCTTTGCATACAGGGATATATCTTTGAATTGCTTACTGCACACAGATACTGACCAGCGTTACTATCACACTGTTATTTAGACTTGGGATACGAAACATCACCTCTCAACTCTAATACTGTTTCTAACAGATGAAATATGACTCCCCTGCAATCAGCATGGTTTAGCCCACGTGTAACTTTCCTCTCTTAGGACCTGATTCACACTTAAGAAGCTTCTTAAAATAAGAACTTAAAGTCACTCTTGGGCTAAACCATGTTGATTGCAGGGGAGTCATATTTCATCTGTTGCAAACAGCACTAGTGTTGAGAGATGATATTTCCCAGCCCAAGTGTAAATAACAGTGTGATAGTAACGCTGGTCAGTATCTGTGTGCAGTAAGCAATTCAAAGATGTATTCTTGCATGCAAAGAATACAATTTACTTGACTCCCCCTGAAAACAACATGGTTATGCCTAGGAGTGACTTTAAGTTCTTATTTTAAGAACTTTCTTAAGTTTGAATCAGGTCCTTATTTTCAAGTTCCTTCTTAAGTCTGAATCAGGCCCTATGTCATGATGATGATGAAATATTAGTGACACGGAGTAGTAAGCTTGAGCCAATGGGCATTATGGGATAGGACGCCAAACATGACTGCTCGGAACTGTACTGGGGGCACTACTGAGGAGCCTATAGACTTGTTACATCAAAAAAAGAGGGTGAAAGGTCACCGAACAGTGAGTGAACCAAAAAGTAGAGCCCATGGACTGGATCCAGAAGTTCCCCACCATCAGAAAGTCCTCCAGCATGGAATCCAGGATCATGAGGGTCTAGATCTGTGCTGGAAGCCTTTAGCCAACGCAAGCGCAGTAGTGAAATGCTGGCGTATCGTAACATTCAGAGTGCAGTAAACACCCAAATTTCATAATTTCATAATTCTGGACCCAGTCTCATGTGACTAAAGTCTTGCCACACCTCATAGAAGTGTGCATAAAAATCTGCTACTGTACTAGACGGGAAAAAGCACACAGCTAAATTTTTCCATCTATTGCGGTGCTTGAACACAATTGAATCGGGCCCTGTGAGTTTAAAGGGTATAACTGCATTGTCCCTTATCATGTGTTGTATGCAAAAGCCACGTGGATCTACGGTAACTAGGCAGACAGACACAGTAATAAAATAACACAACAAGGGTCTAGTGCAGCTTCAAATAGCAACTGAGTCTGTGTATTTAATGCCATGTGTTTCTTAACCTACTTTGAGAGCTCATCTGGCTGCAAAATGGTTTCAAACAAACATTTTAAAATACATGAATACACAATTTTATGGAGGGAGAAGGAGAAATAACGAACTTAATATAACTTCAAAGTGTTCTTTTATTTCAGAAAGATTCTGGCGTCCAGATATTGGCATATGTCATGTGATCACAAAAGAACGTTTGGCTAGATCTGAAAGAAACGCTTAGAATAGGGCTTGTTGTATAGAATATCTGGTTGTTTTATGGAGATTGCAGCCCTTACTTGCCTAGTAGCAGACAGATATATATTGAATATAACAAGGGCAATGACTAATGCATGAAACTGCACTTATTTGTCCCATTAAGGTATTAAAAAATGTGATGATTTTGGGGAATGGCAAAACATATCTATTACTGATTAAATACAGATGTTTATTTCTTCATTCAATCATACTTTCAATCTCTCTGGGAGGGATCTCCCTGAATAACGTGGGCTTACGCCAGATTCCCTGATCTCAACTTGTACACTGGCCAGAAGGATCCACCCCCCCCCCGCTGTGTAATTAAATGGGCACATTTACCAAATAAGTATTGATCGTTTCTGCACATGAAACTCTTGACAAACACTGACAGACAATTAGTTACTACCAAATCACAGAAGGCCATAACTTAATATAGTGTCCGGGCAAGATTGATTTGCTCAGTTCATTCGCACTGTTCAATATTCACAAAAGAAAGAGAGGAGAAGGGTCCACTTTTAAATGGGAAGACTATTAATACAATGGGGGCAATTACTACTACTTTCACTGAGGAACAGGTATTAAAAGAACTTTTAAAGCTGAAAGTGGACAAATCAATGGGACCAGATGGGATACATCCGAAGATACTAAAAGAGCTTAGAGGAGTGCTGGCAAAACCATTAACTGATTTATTCAATCAGTCTCTAATAACTGGGGTAATTCCAGAGGACTGCAAAATAGCAAATGTCATCCCTCTGCATAAAAGTGGAAGTAGGGAAGAAGCGTCAAACTACCGACCAGTGAGTCTAACATCAGTAGTAGGGAACTTGATGGAAACACTGTTAAAGGATCTGAAAAAAGTCCTTTTACGCTTGTACAATTGATGGAGTTTATACCACACTGGGGTGCAGCAGAAGATCTGCAATAAATGTATTTTCTGTCTGTATCAATTTTGTGTCTATGGACCAGAACTAGGCTTCCATATGCAATCCCAACGCAGCTCCCTTCATGCATCTGTGCGAGTGATGAATTCTGCCCAATGGTCTCTTAACGTAAGACTAGCAATCCGCCCCCCACTTAAAACGAAGTCTGGAATTCATGGCTGATTGAGTCCCTGCCTCTTCACTGAGAGCCTGAGTATACACAAAAGTGTTCGGAAGAAGCGTACTTTGTGGCGTCTGAATCCAGTCCTGGGCCTGATCAAGGCTTACGCAAAATGGTCGTTCTCAGCTTGCAAGGAGTGGAAAAGAATCCCATTGGGCGCCTGTGCACACACACACACACACACACACACACACACGCCACACTTCTATTACGGATATGTATCTTTGAAATCCAGACTTCCATAATGGAAGTGTTTCTGACAGCAGGGCTAGAAGTGTACAGCAGAGGAGGAGAAGTTATGCGAATGGTACATTAAAGACTGGGTTGAGCCATTATGTCCCATCCAGACTTCCCCTTTTTCGTGAAGATGTTGTTAAAGTATTAAGGTAGGTTCCTGCGAACTCCCTTGCATGCCAGGCAGGACCTCCCCTTGCACACCTGGGTGTTAGGATCGTTGCGAGTCCCCACTGCGAAAGCTTGCATTGCAAATTAGGGAAAGCTGTTTTTTGGCTGTCCCTTTTTGGAATGTGAGCCCTCTCTGAATTTTTTTATATGAATGGGTGAGTTTGCGAATCGCATTCACTTTTGGAAGTACCGCCGCCGGAGACTTAGGGTTAGGCTGCATGTTCGGTGCTCCGGGGATCGAATGCTATGGCTCATCGAGTCATAAACAATTGATATCCCAGGCAGTCTGGAACTGGCTGGGAACGAACGGCCCTTTTCGAAATAGGGCCATTGGCTAAGTGGACATGATGATTCATACAATCATCCTGAGACATCCCTGTATTTTCTTTACAGCCAGACACACTTCATTTAAACTAGGCAACATCATCCCATGGCAACCTTTCTGCCGAGAACCTTACTTAAATTAGAAATCAGGGTACACAAAACCTAAAGAATCCTGCACACAGCCAAGCATCTGGACACCATGTACTGCCCCTCAGGTGCAACGTGCTTTACTAATCGTCCACAGAGTCCTATGAATTTTGGACATTTTCATGTGCATGGTGTCTGGGTATTCTCATGGCTGAATCAGTCCCACAATGAATATGATTAGAAGTAACTATGAACACAATGAACCTGTACTCTGATTTCTGTTTCTGGGATTGTAGCAGCAATGAGTGATAATCTGCAAAATGATAATGTATTATCCCCGTTACCTGTACAGTCCAGACATTCTTCTACCGAGCGAGCAGTAAACTTGGCTCTTATGATGCTCTTAAAATCATTGAGGAAATGTACAGATCCCAGAGGAGATTCAATTGGTGCGCTACCTTTTAGAGTGCAATTAAACAAGAACAAAATATAAATATTAGTCCACGTGTAATAATGTAAGTCTATTTTCTATTACCTGTCTTTATTATTATATGACATAAGACAGGAGAGAAGTCTTCTAGTACCTTATAAAAACATTAGGTAGAAATAGTCTGAATTTCATATAATTATGACATATCTTAATCTACACCTCATGTAAATACCTGTATACTGTACAATAACAGCCAAACAGTAGTTAAAAAAAATATTGAATGACAAAAAAATACAAAAAAAACTATGGTCCGGATTCCCAGTTACATAGTTTTCGTCTTACGTACCTTGATTTAAGAATTGAGCTACAACGCATCTAAAGACCGTGCTTCCGCAATCTACTTACAGAAATGGTACATAGATAGCGTAAATAAGCTCAATTCTTACAACAACATAAGATAAACATAAAACTAAAACTACGTAACTGTGAAACCTACGTCACAAGAGTCCAAATAATCATTTTATAAAATATAATTTAACAATTATTGGAAAATATAAGAAGACGAAGTTCATTTTACTCATAGATCCATATGGTTAAACCATAAGACTGACCCTCGTGAATAGAGCTGAGTAACCCCAGTAAATAGTTGCTGGTTTGTTGAAGCAGGACATTGTTATCTCCTTCATAGGTGCAGTTTGGGTCATTGTCATCACGGATATCACCTAGTCTGTTCACTAGACATGGAAAAAACGTCATGATTAAAGATGTATCATTAGAGACGATTAGAGAGTATTGTCTGTAAAATCACAAATACTACATGACCGGTTACTTGATGGTTGAATGAGTCACTGACGTTAAAGGGGTTACAATTTATTTAAGGCTTAAAATGAGGTGTTAAGCTTCTGGAAAGGTCATCAATACTGTACAGAGGCACTGAGAGAGATCACCAGGACAGTACAGAGACACAGAGAGATCACCAGCACTGTACAGAGACACAGAGAGATCACCAGTACTGTACAGAGACACAGAGAGATCACCAGCACTGTACAGAGACACAGAGAGATCACCAGCACTGTACAGAGACACAGAGAGATCACCAGGACTGTACAGAGACACTGAGAGATCACCAGCACTGTACAGAGACACAGAGAAATCACCAGGACTGTACAGAGACACAGAGAGATCACCAGCAATGTACAGAGACACAGAGAGATCACCAGTACTGTACAGAGACACAGAGAGAACACCAGCACTGTACAGAGACACTGAGAGATCACCAGCACTGCACAGAGACACAGAGAGATCACCAGCACTGTACAGAGACACAGAGAGATCACCAGCACTGTACAGAGACACAGAGAGATCACAAGCACTGTACAGAGACACAGAGAGATCACCAGCACTGTACAGAGACACAGAGAGATCACCTTTATCAAAGAATGAAGAGAACAATTTTTTACAGGTTCACAAAGACTTCGTATAAACATTGCTGTCAAAAGTTTAAATATCTTGGCACAGAAGTTAGTAAGTTGATAAACTACTTTTGGAAAAAAGCTTAATTGTCTTATCACTGCTGCAATCTTCTTTCTGGTAAACATCAGGGGATATTTTCCGAAATCCTTATTCATGCATTGGAATCTTCCTGACCTGTGAATGATCACCGCTCGGGTGTAAAATCTCTGTCTGAGATGCAATCTGTAGTGACAGTAATCCCATTTCTGGGCACTTACTAGCTAGGAATCCATGACCCCCACAGGCTTCCCGGCATTCCTGGGCTCCGTGCTGTGCTGTCCACGAGGCCAGGGGTTTACCGGCACAGGACAACATGTGGATTTCCTTGCCAAGTTCAGCCTGAAAAGAAATCCACCAATCAAATGAATTCACATTTAAGGGCCAGATTATTTTGATTAACAATATTATGTATATATGTAAATACATCATTCTACATGTAGGGCCAGATTTACGAAGCTGCGGGTTTGTAAAAGTGGAGATGTTGCCCATAGCAACCAATCAGATTCTAGCCGACATTCTCTATTATGTAAAAAGAAAGTGAGAGCTAGAATCTGATTGGTTGCTATAGGCAACATCTCCACTTTTTCCGAAGCCGTAGCTTAGTAAATCCGGCCCCTAGTCTCCCAGCAGCTTCACCGCGGAGACACTGAGGAGCTTGGCTCTTATTTCTGCTCGTCATTGGTGAGCTGGTGCCACAATCTGACAATGGCTGTTTTATATTATATTCCTATTTCATCCTACGCTCATCGTTTTGCTTTATATCCCTTCATACCTTGAAAAATTCTGAACCCTAATCACAGTCTACCTAACAAGGCCAAAAAATCGGAACATCTATAGACACTGATGGAATATGACCAGAAGCCTAGATAATTGTCACTTCAGAATGTCCCCTCTGCTTTGCCTGTTGCAATGTTTATTCAGCTAGTGAACCTACAGAGCACTATTATCATTGCAGTTCACATCTCATCTCTACTTAGCTGCTGGAGCCACTGAAGCCATTAGTCAGATTCCTGAACCCAGCAGTCAGACATGAAGCATGTGCCAGAGTTGCAGGGACTACTTACACTAGGCGATAAAGTGCCCCACCTCTCCTTCATTGCTCATAACTACAGTATTTGGATAAACTGTTCCTCTCCCCTCCCTCATTATATATTCACGTCATGTCGTGTCACTGTTCCATGCACTGGCACAAATTAAACTCTCATTCTCCAACTGCCTTTTACCACCCCAGTCTTCTAACTCATCCCACCAGTCAGCATCTTATCCCTTCTCCATTATTATTTTCCTTACACTACTGAACACGTTAGAATGTAGACACAAACATTTATGTATCCGGAACGGCCAATATAAACGGATCGTAATTGCATGTCTGATGTCTCATGGCTGCTGGTGACATCTCATGATACTCTAAGCTCTACCCAATCCCTAATATCCTTGTTCCACTCCAAAACTTTCCACCCACCTCATACTTACAATCCCTCCAACCTTTTTCACTATCCCCCCTCATGCTTTTCCTATGTCCTATGAATGAGAGATTTGTGTGTAATAAACTTGCATCCATCCTAGACATCTTCATTATTAAATCCCTCAATCTCATTACCACTAAATTGTGGTGGAATACGCATTTCCCATACTGCAGCTTCCTTTTCATATTCCATTTCTGCACACTATCTATCTATTCTCTCCTTTTCACTTTCATGTTTCGGTCATTCATCGGCCCTACAGATCCAGGATCCCAGTTCACTGATTTAGCAACTGCCTGGACCACTATTTTCTGCCTTTATACCGGCCTCTGTTTACATGAAGTGATTCAATATTGCCAACGGCAACCAGGTTCTATTTCCTTCCCAAGAACTTCTTTTACTTCTTATTGCCTTTCTCACTCTCTTAGTAGACTAAGTCATCTCTTGTTTAATGTCTCCTATTTGGCCTTTCCACTTGTTCCCCTTCCCTCCAAATTACTTGACTTTTATACAGTTTCCCATGTCATTTTTCACATTTCAGTCTATTCTTGAATTTCTGCGTTTAACCCCAAAATACCATTACAGTCTCCATTTTTGACACTCCGAGGAGCACCTGCATCCTAGCCCTACCCTTAACCCTCCATTTCCCACAGCCTAACCCTATCCTTCCCCTTCAGCCCTAACCCTTAATTTTCCACTAAACCTAACCATCTATGTTCCACAGCCTAACCCTAAGTTTCCCCTTAAGCCCTAACCCGTTCTTGAAGCCTAACCCTAACCATTCCTTTTTCAGGCCTAACTCTAACCTTAGCCAGCCGCAGTCGCCTGTCTCTATTGGGAACATGCCGAAGGGGGTACCCATTCCCAATAGCAATTTTCGGCATTGATACAAGCCGCCATTCAGCTGGCGGCTGTATCATTATCGAAATAGGGCCTGTCGGACCGGCAAGCGTAACCCAACTTCTCGATCTCTCTGCTGCTTTCATCATCAATGCTCATGTGCCCCTTAACGCCATTACCTGTGATACAGGACCGGATCCAGAATGAATAAAGAGAGCTGACTTACGTACGATGTATGCATGGTCGGCGGTGCTTGGAATGGCCATCATTAAGGCGTTCCAAAGCCCTAACGTACGATCTACCATTCTTTATGTGCCATTCCGCGTGCAAAATATTTACGGGCAGGGTTGTGCAAGCGGAAGGCAGATTTAGTCAGCAGGTAGGAGAGGGATCGGAAGCCGCGGCAGATAATCCATGTGTGGTTGCTCCTCTGTCCTCTATAAGCCAGGCAGACAGTTGTCCACATATAACCAGGCACCTTCACTCTCTGCCTGTCTCCTCTATTACAAAACAATGCTGAGCCCTGGCCTATGTTATTGTGAGAAGGTGTTTTGGCTTCTGGCCATCAAAGCCTATCACCCCCTGACACCCAAAAGGTGCCCCAAGAGCTGGTCTATAGAAGTGAAGTGAGTTTCTCCATATAAAGGCATCATTCTATTGTACTGCGCCATTACATCTGGGGAATTTCTATCTTTAACTTTACTTGTAAACTATTAATAACACTGTATAAATAGATTAAATAGGATAATTTGCTGTAAACCAGCAGTTTTTCTTGTGCATATAAATAGAAAAGATCACAGAGGCTCCGTAATGGAGGAGCAGGGATGCAAGGGGCAATCTTTTTAGGGTTAGAGCAGATAAGAGGAAGGGGAGACAGGGACATACCTGTGCCTGATCTGTCTTCTACAACCACTTATCCACTCCATTCTCTGACTTATGTGGCTCACAGGTCTTCTACAATCACACATCTTCCCTCTCCCCTGATATCTTCTACAACCACACATCTGCCCTCTCCCCTGATGTATGCCCCAACCTATCTTTACCTATCTTCTACAACCACAAATTTGCCCACTCCCCTGCCATTTGCACCAATACACCTGTGCCCTTCCCCAACACCTGTATCCTTCCATCTTCTGCAACCACACATCTGTCCCCTTCTGTGACACCTGTCTCTCAACTCTCTACTGCAATCACACATCTGTGCCCTCTCCACATTCCTATGCCCACACAACTGGGTCCTTCAAACTTTGATTAGTTTTTATCCTTGCGGTGGATGAAAATCACTTGTGACCTAGATTATTCAGTTGGTAACCTTTGGATTGTTTTTCTTTATCTCAGTAACCTTCCTTCTAAACAAAATACGCTCACTAAAAAAAAACACATTTAAATAACACAGCAACTATAAAGGGTTTCAATTAAACAAAGCCTCTATTACATTACTGTAAGTAACTTTGTCAGTTAAAGTTTTTTTTTCAACTTAACAAAAACAGAAGAATTATCCAGCACAA
>WWET01000372.1:635177-653179 GCA_011038615.1 Limnodynastes dumerilii
AGGAATTTCCAGAGACAAATAAACCTTGGCTTCCATGACGATCAGTGCTCAGCTTGCGTATTTTGTCCTAAACTTATTTTAAGTTAAGTATGTGGTTAAAACTAGCTGCACGCTTGCGTAAATTGCCATTTTCAACTATTTATTCTAATTCAAAAAGCACATGAAACCTTACTTGGTAGCCACAGAGAATGTGCTTAAAAAAAGCTTTTACAAGTTAAAAACAGAAACTTGAAGAATTATTTCTTGATTAAATACAGATCTATATTAGAGACAAGGGGCTGGATCCAGACTTAAGAAGCAGCGTGAAAATAAGAGAGGAAGTTACTCCTGGGCTAAACCATGGTGATTGCAGGGGAGTCGTATTTCATCTGTTGCAAACCATATTAGAGTTGAGAGGTGATGTTTCCTATCCCAAGTCTAAATAGCAGTGTGATAGTAACGCTGGTCAATGTCTGTGTGCCTGATCCAGAGCTACGCTGGGCCGCTGTCCGTAAGTACTCTGGTAGCTCTGGAGCACTCCCCCTGTGGCGGGCGTAATTACACACTGTTACGCCGGCTGAAGGCTACCTTAACTTCAGCTAGCGTAACAGTGGGTAATTACGCCGGCCACATGCTCGTAAGTCCCTAACCCAGCCCCCTTCCTAATTTCCCTCCCCCCTGCTGTAATTACGGACGCCAGATCCAGGGCACACAGATTAATGGATTATGTTGGGTAATATCTGCCCGGCGCTTGCGCTGATCGGCAGAAGTGCCAATCTTACGCATACGGCCGCCGTAACTATGGCGACGGGCCGTAGCTCTGGATCAGGCCCAAAGTTTCCTTTTTAAGAAGGAAACTACAAAGTTATATAAGGTAAGTGCCATCATGTACCTAAAAACGGGGGGTGGGGAGGGGACCGGAGAAGTAGGTGCGGATACATGTGTATCCGCACCTACGGAAGTTTGGAGCCGGTCCTGTGTGCGTAACCCCTGCTAGAGGGGCAAGGGTATACATTTTAAAGAGGCATTGTGGGTGGCATAAGGCATTGCGCAAGGATACATATGCAGATGGAAGGCAGTTCCGTGTGGATAACTAAAGGTAAGTTTATGGACTTGTGCATGTGAGAGGGGAACGGCACGGGAGTGTGGACTTCCAGACATCTGTAATCACCAAACACGCTCGGAGGTCTGGCTCCGGTCCTCAGTCACAATGGACTGGATGCAGTCCTCCATTGCTGCTGTGGTCAGATCTGCTGAGTCACCGCTACATCCTAAACAGCACCCTTATGGAGTGACGCCAGCCACACCCTACCTTCAAATTTTTGCCCATGTAAAACAAGGGAGGTGCTGGAACCAGCCCGTACTGTACAATCTACTGTCTGCTCTGTCCCGCCCCTTCATCGGAGTTAGTACCGGAAAGAATCTGGAACGTCTGGCTCCAGAATTCCGTTCTGGTAAAGCGAAGCCTGCGCATTTGGCACATTAACATGAAGTATATAAAGTTTATTGCAGATGCGCACCATTTGCGGACCCCACGTGTTTCCAGACAAGCCACGCATCTCCCATAGCGAACACGAGGGCAGATTATAGTCACTATTGCTTACATCAGGGGTTTTGCTTTGTGGAGTTGTGTAAACCCAGCATCAGAGCAAAAAAATAAAAAATGTTCACATTGTGCCATGTTTAACAGATTGTATGTTCTCCCCATGTCTGTGTGGAGTTTGTATGTTCTCTCCGTGTCTGTGTGGAGTTTGTATGTTCTCTCTGTGTCTGTGTGGAGTTTGTATGTTCTCCCCGTGTCTGCGTGGGTTTCCTCCAGGTGCTCTGGGTTCTTCCAACATGCCAAAAACATGTTGATAGGTTAATTGGCTGCAGACTAAATTGACCATAGTCAGCACGTATTAGGGAACATAGAATGTAACCCCAATGTGGCAGGGACTAATGAATGTGAAATATTCTCTGTAAAGCGCTACAGAATCTGATGGCGTTATATAAAAACCTATTAATAAATAAATATTCTCCATACATGAAGGGCTGGATTCACAACCCCATGATTTTTAACATACTTGCCTAATTCTCAGATTCTAGCTACTACACATGGTAGTAACTATTTTACGCTATCTACATAGCGTTTTGTTAAGTAGATTGCATACATTCGGTCTATAAAGACTGCATGTATGCAATCTACATAAGGAAACGCTACGTAGATAGCTTAAAATATTAGTAGCTAGAATCTGAAAATTAGGCACATATCTTAAAAATTACAGGTTTGTGAATCTAGCCCGAAATTCCTATTTTTCTGTAATCTACACACAGAAGTTTTCAGTTTTCTTTCAGTGAGGACAGAACATCAGAATAATCACAACAGTCCTGCTCCATGTATAGCATTAGGAAATACTATTAGTACTTTACCTGCCTGGGGCTCTTGTCTTTCATCAGAATCCCAATCTGCAGCTCAATTAAATTGATGAAAAAGCTTTTGGAGAAGTAGTCAAGAGCATAAGCAGCAGCCAAATAAGGGATCAGTCGCCATTGCTGGGAATATAGAACAAAGATATTTCCATAAAGAATTAAGCTTGCTTGGTTGGTTGTCAAACGTTCTCAGGGAGCACCCTTTGGGCCAGATTTATTAAAAGGAAAGATGGAGATGTGGACCATAGCAGCCAATCAGATTCTAGCTGACATTCTCTAGCCATAATAGGCAAAAATAAAGTGAAGTAGGAATGTCATTGGTTGTTATTCGGGAAACATCTCCACTCTTCCTTATCCGAAGTTTAGTACATATAGCCATAAGTGTCTCAATAACTTTTTCAAGGTGCCCCTTTGACAAAAATATTAAATACTACTAAAGTTGTTAGGTTCAAATAACTAGATCATGACATGAATACTTATAATAAAGTTGGTTTGCAAAAAAAATAAATACAAACTAAAAAGTTATATTTTTAGATCTTTGTTTTTTAAAGAAATATTATAAAAACCTTTGTATGTAACATAGATTGCTTGCCATCTGAGTTTGTACCTTTGCCTTCACCGTTGAGGTAAAATATAAACATAATTATACGTTCTAGGCCAGAATACAGTAATAATCCTGGCTTTGCCCGAGGTAACTGCTCCATTTTTCAGTAGGACTCGCTGAATGATTTATACAAGAAGAAACATAAGGTCAGTTCTTCCACCAGCAGTGTCAGTTTTACGTCTTCCCTTTCACGAATATTCCTTAATGATTGTCTTAGAAGCAAATACAATGTTTTTTAAAATTGTGATTTCTCAGTTTCTCCAGCTCTAGAGATACAGGGCTGCATTCAGAGACCCGTTTTTGAGTGCGTATTTTTAAAATTGGATCAACTGCGCACGTGTAGTAACTTTATGTACGTAGTTTACGTTGAATATACGCACGGAAGTGCCTAACGGACGTACATGTGAATCGCACTTGGGGACATCCGCACGGAAAACAGACGAAAGGAAAATTTACATAAAAGTGGGTGGGGAGAGGCAATTTAAATGAACGCATGGAGACGCGGTTATCAAGAAACGCACGGACGGAGCACATATACGCAGGTAAGTACACACAGAAAGATCAGAGTGGTCTATGGACTCGTAAGTCACCTACAGCACGCTCGGGAGAGGGGAGTGTCGGGGTTGTTGGTGGGTGTTTCCTTGCTCCGTTCTGCGTACTTTTAAAAAATGGATCTCTGAATACGCCACACATTCTTTACAAACTTGTCTTTTCTGCATATGCAAAGATAGAAAACTTTACTGTCCCTAAACTGTGTCAGGCGATCCCATTTTTGACATTGATACAGCAGTCATCTTAATCGCGGCTGAATCACTGCTGACCGGTTTTTGATAAAGAATATTTTGAAACGGGTACAATGTCGAATGCTCATATTTCGAAAAGGTACCTGTTCCCAGGTATGGTTAAGGTTAGGCTGCGGAGAGGGGGAGTGGTTTGGTTAGGCTGCAGAGAGGGGAGGGTTAAGGCTAGGCTGCTTGGTACGGATGGTTAGGCATAGGCTGTGGAGAGGGGAGGATTAAGTTTAAGCTGAGAGACAGGGATGGTTAGTAATAGGCTGTTGAGGTGGCAGGTTAATGTTAGGACGCAAGAAAGTGATGGTTAGGATGCGGAGAGGGACGGGTTAAGGTTAGACAGCAGAGGGGGGGGGGTTAAGGTTAGGCAGTGGGATGGGGATAGTTAGCGTTGGACTCTTCGGAGACACAGCAGTGGCAGGAACATTGCTATCTTGCTGTAAACTTTTGAAAACGAACGGTGGTCATTGCTTCATTGCTGCAAACTGATCTGTCGAAACACAGATCATTGGAGCAGCGAACTACACCTGATCCTACAGTTAAGGGTTCTGTACATTTATCAAACATTCCTACAATTCTCTAAAGAGAACAGTAGAGGTGTTGCCCATAGAAACCATCAAGATTCTTGCTATCACTTACCCAGCACATTCCAGAAAACGATAAATGATTGGCTGCTGTAGGCGACACCTCTAGCTCCTCATAAATGAAGATATTTTAGGTAACGCTTAAGATATTTATCCATGGCACAGCTCCTCTCAGAAATGCCAACATCCCAATCTACACAATCACAGAATCAGTTTGATGTCACATAGCAAACCCACAAATTATATGATTTTTCCATAGCATGATGACAAACATTCAGCAAATATGTCCCATCTAAGATGCATCTTTCTCAACATGTTGGGGAAGATAGATTGTAACCCATTAGTAAATCATTAAAACTTTTGTTTATGTACCATTTAACAGCTGTTGGCTTCCTGCATAGATAAAACAATAGAGCTGACATCTCTCTGAATGAGTGACATTAGCTTCATTGTCTGATCTCTGCAGGAAGCCAGTAGCTGCTAAATGCTAGGTAAACAACTTTTAATGATTTCTGAAGCCCCTTTCAACTTTACCCAACAGGTGAGCCTGCCATGTGTGACAGACCTTTTCCCTAGTTTTGTAAAAGGTTTTATTGGGTAAATCTGTACAAATCCCAAAGCAGGATTCATTCAAACAAACCAAGACAAACTAAGATAAAAAGAATCACTTCCATAGTATACACAGTCGCAAACATAAAGAGGTGTTTGGTTAGACATTTACCTGCAACTGATATTCCAGTACAGGTATTTCTTCATTGTCAGTAGGTCCAAACTGCCGTCGTGTTGCAGAAAACCGGATTGCAATAGACACAGCAAGTTTCAGGTTCACAACCACCATTCCAATGATCGAGACCCTGCCACTGGACAGGGTCCCGAGAGATGCACCAAGACGCTGCTTCGGGTCCTAAACAAATGAAACACCGTATACAGAGAGCGTGTGATAAATTTCCTGAATGGATCTTAAAATAGAGGATAAAACAGATGTATAATCATGTGACCTGGAACCTGCGAGATTGCTGATCGGTGATAATGGGCCAGATCCAGAACAACGCTTGTGAGCAAGTTTACGCGTGGCGGAGACGAATAATCGCCTTTGGGTAAGTACTGCGCATGCGCACCATAGAAAATACGCACAGTAACGTAGCATAATTGTGAACGTATGGGCCATTCACGTATGTGTCACTTAAATACTTACGTGTGGGCGTGTCAATTTTACGTGAGTCCAAAATACGTCCTGAAATACGTTAAGTAGGCGGGGTTCTGTATTTAAAGTGTACAGTATGGGTGTGCTTAGCTGCGTAAATACGTGTTGCCCATACGTACGTGTGCGGATCACTGCGGTTACGTTGCCAAAAGTTAAGGTAGGGTTTGGAAAGCGTATCTTGACAAAATACGTACATTCAAGGGGTGTGCCGAGGGGAGTGTATAGAAGGTACGCACACGAAAATACACTACGCTAGTAACCGTATTGCAAACGTAGTTCTGGATCTACCCCAATGCGCTTAATATACCTATGATAAAACCTACGGTGAGCCAAAAATATTAAAATACTAATATGAAAACCGGATGTAAAATAGGGCCAGATTCAATTAGGTGCGTAGCGAATTTTATGCTCATTTTATGTTCATTTGCATAAGGAAATTAGTGCGAATTTTAAACGCTGTATTCAATTTAGCATTTTTTATGCACAAAATATCAAAATTCGCTGGTGAATTTCTCAGAGATTCTTAACAGTCCCCAGTCCTTCATTTATCAAAAATCAGGCTTAAACTAACTAACTATGGCTCCATTCTGTTGTGGGGCAAATGCTTTTTTGGGGCTAGTAGCCCTACCAGGGCCTGGATATCTATAAAAAATACATTTTAAAAAGTTTTAGACCCCTAGATCACAGACAGGACCACGGCTACTTGAAATAGGGAGGGAGGAGCTTTTTGCACAGATGTCCCCATCGCAGCCCCTAACACTAATGAGTGCGAATTACATAAAATTGGCAGGGAAAAATACAGCATCGCACAACACACAATTAACGCAGGTTGGGGGCGTACTGTCGTCTGAAATTGAATTAGGTGAATTATGGCCAGCGAATTTGCCACGTACAGTGCTAATTTTTTTTGCGCAAATTTTTTTTTAAAACTCGCTTCTAATTTAATCTGGCCCATAATGTCATTTATTTTGAAAGCAGGGAAATGGAGCTACTAAACATCACTTCTCAACTCAATAAGTTTACACATTTTAAATGTGTTTCCCATGTAGTTCAACAAGGTGCAAATTAGTTTCTTTATTTAGTTTTTCTTTTACCTCCCTCCCAAATCTGAATTAAACATGCATTTTATTCTACTTATATTCTCTTAATATTCTCTAGTGCAGTGGTTCTCAATATAATTTTGCTCTGGAAAAATACACATTAGAGAGAGCAAACCAGTGACCTTTATACAAAATACAGAGAGCACACAAGTGACCGCAATACAATTCAGAGAGGACACCACTGGCAGGCAGTAGCACAGGGCAGTTTTAAGATGTTAACAGGATTGTGCCATCATCATCCTGATTGGTGGATGACTACAACCATCCACCAATCAGTATCATGAGATCGCCCACCACACTTATAGGTGAATGGCCACAGTCATCCCTGAATCGGGATGATGACAGTCTACAAACTGCAGGACTGGCTACTTGGAGGCAGGAAAAGGATTCTCCCCAGCAGTTCTGCCTGTATAAAACCTGCAGTCATAGTGGCATGGGAGAACCCCAGCCACTACAACTGCAAATGCATCACAGATAGTCCAAAAAGGCTTATAACACCCAAGTTAATGAATATAAAAAAATGATACTACGGCATACACTGTTTGTAAACATTTATGGCCTTGAGGAAAAGAAGAATAGAGGCATATACCTTGTATTCACTTGTGTAGGACCCACCAGAAGTGATGTCTCCAGTGCTGTTTAAAAGATTTTCGTGGGGGATGCGGATATTGTGGAACATTGCAAATCTATAGAGAAATGATTGAAAGGGAAACTATAAACAAAATAAACATGCTAGCACGACAAATATTCCACTAAGTGCAAGGTCTAGAGAAGGCAGAGACAACCTGTGTTGTGTAACAGTGGGGAGCTGAAGAGGGTAGTTCAGTGGTTCTTGAAGTATGTGCCCATGGGAAGCCTCAGAGCACTCATAGGAGTGCCCCTAATCGGGAGTCAGCTCACTGGCTAAGCTCATGTTTCCCAGTAAGCCTGTGTGACAGATGTTGGAGAAGACAGCCACCAGTCAGGAGAAAGAAGAGCAAAAAACAGCATAAAGTGGTATAACAGGGATTATGTATGGAGAAATGGAGAAGGAGTGACTAAAGGGATGGAATAAGTGCAGTGGAGAGAGGGAGGAGGGGCCTAAAAAGACAGAGGAGGGGTAACTGAAGGGATAGAGTAAGTTCAGTGGAGAGATGGAGGAGGGGCCTAAAAAGACAGGAGTGGTGACTAAAGGGATGGAGTAAGTGCAGTGGAGAGATGGAGGAGGGGTCTAAAAAGACAGAGGAGGGTTGACTGAAGGGATGGTGTAAGTGCAGTGGAGAGATGGAGGAGGGGCCTAAAAAAGACAGAGAGGGGTGACTGAAGGGATGGAGTAAGTGCAGAGGAGGAGGGGCCTAAAAAGGCAGAGGAGGGGTGACTGAAGGAATGGAGTAAGTGCAGTGGGAGATGGAGGAGGGGTCTAAAAAGACAGAGGAGGGGTGCGATGTATCTCATATTTGGTAACTTGAAATAAAGTTTTGAAAGCTATAGAGAAATATACGGTAGTTACAAGATAAATTTTTATTGTAGTTGGATGAGACCTAAGGGATCTATTTATTAAAGAGTGAGAGGCAAAATATAACAAAAAGGAAGTTTTCTTTGTAGTATGTCCTTCCCCACCCCCTGCCCCAGTTTTTAAGTTCAATGGACCTAACTAATAAATAAAAGCGTCCCTTTAACTTACCTGTGATGACCTAACTACTAGTTACGGCCCTGCGTATAGATGCCCCCTGTAGCAGCCTTAATACTTTTTTTTTACTAGGTGCCCCCCTTGTACCCACTTGTGAATAACCCTGTCTATCCCAAACAAATGGCGCCCCTAAGCAGGCGCCTGACATGCCTAATGAGTAATCCGCTGCTGGGATCCAGTCCAGTGCGTGTAAGGTTATATATAGAAGTTAGTTGGCAGCTTCCAGGTTTTCACTTCTAGTAAAAGCTTTTCAGGTTCTATCTTGGCATCTCTACTGCAAACTTTGCAGAATATTTACTTCTACTATAAATGTTTATATGACCACCAAAATTTGTTAATCCATGAATAAATTATGTGTAACCACACAAGCAGAGAACTTTTGTCTTTGGAATAAGATACCTGAAGACCCAATAAACCAGGTGCAGGAACATTATATTCCCAAATGCAATCCCGCACTTGTCTTTTTCTCTTTTCTTTATTGTTAACTTCAGAAATAGAATTCAAAGCAACAGAACCACAGGTCACGTACAAATTAAAACAATATTTTCCAGAAATACCAGACTAAAAATAGACAGCATGCTGAAAGTAATGTTTCAGTACAAATGTGTGGCTTGTTTTCTCCAGACCAACCTAATCCTTAACTGAAAAAATTAATTATCTGGGGTTATGGTCATGCATTATGCATTTACCTGCTATATAATGTTACATGTTAATGCACTACACTACACAAAGAACAATGACCTGCCAGCAATGATTATTTTTTTCCTTATTTGCATACTACAGCCATAGGGGCTGATCCAGAACAACGCCCGCTGACGTAATTATGGCAGGCATATGCGTAAGATCGGCTGATTAGCAGATCTGCGCATGCGCCAGGCAGATGTTGCCCGGCGTAACTAAGGAGTTTCCTATTTGTGGATCGGGTGTACCTAACGCTAGCGTAATTACGGAGGAGGGGGCATGCAAATCATATGCTCACCGTAATTACGCTAGAGTTAGTGAAGGTAGGCGGGGGGAGGCAGGGAAATAAGACAGGGAGGGCAGGGTTTTTAAGTTACGCTCCGGTCCCGGTGTAATTACACTCTGTTACGCCGGCTGAAGTTAGGTTAGTCTTCAGCCAGCGTAACAGAGTGTAACTATGCCAGGACAGGGGGAGTGTCAGGGGGAGTGCATAGATGTTACGCTGTGTGTTAGTATGTCAGTCTGGATCAGGGACATTGACACAGAGACAGGCAAAAATCAACAGGAAATTAAAGAGGATGATATTTATGTATTAAATGTTATTGTGTGCATCGCATAACTAAGGCTCAAAACGTAAAACATTCCATAGTTTTTACCTTCTAAAGCTACCATACAGCTGGGTACATAACACTATGTTTTATAAATGATTACTGTGTAGATTGCATGATAAATAATTAATGATAAAAGGTGAAAAAAGATCTCTGGTTAAAAACCTACGCGTTTCGCCCTTCTGTGTTGGGGCTTCTTCAGGGTAACCTTTCCTGAGCGATGACTCGGTCTCTCTGCTCAAGCAAGGTTACCTTGAAGAGCCCCCACATAGAGCCAGCCCTTACTGCCTGATTTAAATGTGTAAGTACACTCACCATGCGTATCTCGTATGCATGGCGGGTGGCCTAGACCCACTGGCGGAGGCTGATTTTCACTGGGAACGCAGCATTGTGGGGCTGCATTGCATTACAAAAGTATAGGCACAGCACCTACACAGACTTACATATGTTTCAGGACATGCGCTACATTCCTACAACAGATATGGGTTCACTATGGGACGAAGCAAGATGTGGGAATTAAATCTGCTACCTAGGGAGGAGGGGGGTATGTAAATTGTACAGTGAGTGCTAAGCCCCCTCTATACCATCCAAACATACATGCCCCAACCATTTTCAGTGAGGGAGGCTTGATATGTTAGTTGTCTTGAATTGCTTAGAAGCGTGAGCAGGCCCACAAGGAAGTCTGGATACAGCGGGATCGGGGCTCTTGACCCCGTTTGACAAAATGAATAGAGAACTGCTGTGCTAGATAAACGATAACTAGAATCTGATTGGTCTCTCTCTACTTTAAGGAGTTTTAGCAAATCTATAGACAAGGGCCAGCTCCAGAGCTACATTTCCATTACCTTAAAAGATGTAGACCTGTATTCAGACTATCGGACGTATAACCTATGCGTCCGGTGTTTAGCGATTTTTACTACTGCGCATGCGTAGTCATTTTTTTTACGTAATCTACATATATTTTTCTTACATAGCTAACATTAAAAAAGTAGTAAAACTCGCTAAACACTGGACGTATATGTTATACGTCCGGTACTCTGAATACGGGCCGTAGCGTATTTTCTATGCGCTCCCCTCGCTCGTATGTACTTTGGCCGTTTTTCGCTTGTTGAACCCTACCTTAACTTTACACAGCGTAAGTACTGACGTACATACAGGCTGCACATACGTACCCGCCTAAACATGCCCAGACTGCTGGATTTGAATGCCTCACCCCGCCTCTGAAGCGTAATTATGGGTGTCGTGTCGCTGGCACGCCCCTTTGTTCGTAGTTACGCTGTTGATACGTGGCTGGTACGTGCGTTCAGCGTTACGTGGCGTCATATCTGGCGCACACATGCACACTACATACAGAATTGCGTTTTTCGTCACCGGTTAGCGTAAATATGTGTACTTACTTCTGGATCTACCTCAAGGTCCAGAAGTCTGCTGCCGCCGTGTTCGATATTCTAACCGTCCCTACGATCCAAAGGTCTGTACGTGTGAGGAGGAACCACTTCCACTGCACGGATGGACTTCTGAACGCAGGACCCTACCTTAGATGTTATCCATGGGATTTTGGGCTGTTGCACACCTGAGGATCATACTTAAGAGCCCTTACTGTACGATTTGAATATGGCCCCCCCTCCCGCCATGGGTACATAGATCTGTGTTGGACGAACACAGGGTGCGGCAAGCGCCCACGTTTCGTCATCTGGACCCGGTTCTATGGGCCTGATCCAGCGATCGTACGCTGGTCGTAAGCGTAAAATCGCCAGAAAAAACAAACTGCGCATGTGCAGAGTGACAACTTCCGGTCGTACCAAAGACCTTTTCGTAGCGGCGATTCAGGCGTCCGTATTCTTTGCGTATTTTCTGATGACGGGGCGTGTTTATATTACGAAGTTAGTACGGACGCTGGAGTTAGGGAATGTAGGCGGGGGGAGCCATTTAAATTGTACAGTATGGGCGTGCTTAGCCCGGTACGATCAGCGCGTCGCTATGAAAATTCGCACTGACGCCGGGAAAAGTTAGGGTAGGGTTCAGCCGGCGTACGGAGGTTAAGGTAAGGGAAGTGTCATGGGAGTGAAAGTTTTTACGCTGAAGCGGTAATACGCTCCGCTCTCACACGTAGGTCTGGATCAGATATGTGTATAAACTCCATTTTGTACCCTGCCTTCTTCATCTGCTTCCAGTGAGTGGACTTAATCAGGGAAGTCCTTTATAGAAACATATAGGATTGTTCTTGAGAAGTTCTGGATTCAATACTATTCATGTCTGGGAGTCATTAGTGAATAAAGACTATTCATTGTGAAACTTCCCATTATTATTCTAGACTTATAAAAATGTTATTAAATGTAATGATCTAAGGTCAAATAGGATCCAGAGTCACTATGGTTAAAAAAAAATTGGGCAGACTTGATGGGCCTCGTAGCTCTTATCTCCCACCACATTCTAAATGACCCTCTCCTAACCCTAATTATCCTTATCCCGCAGTCTAACGTTAACCCTTCCCTTTGTGCAGCCTAACCTTAACCCTTCGCAACCTAACCTTAACCCTCCCATCTACTACCTATGGGATATAGTTTTATATAATGTTTGTTTGGAGTGCCGGACCTCTCTTTTGTTCCTTATAGCTACACAGTGGTCACTTTGGTCCTTGGCTGCACCTCTCCATTTATATATACACTTGCACACGTTTCATATACTGAATTAAAAGCGCGGCCTGTGTTTTCTTGTTACTAGTTTTACTTTGGGAGCCTGACCCCTCCCACAAAATGGCCGCTGCACACTGTTCAAATGGCAGGAGTGTCTTAACACAGACCTCCTGTGTACACATATAGCAAACGGATAGGGACTCACCTACAGGAGGTGCCTTGATGCTGGGCAGGTGAGATAACCCAATATAGCTATATTGTGACCTAAACCTTCTTTTTATGTATGTGCGGACACATAATGTTATATAACGTTTGTTTGAAGCGCCGGGCCTCTATTTTGTACCTATGGGATAAGATCTACTGGTAATCTATGGAGTACCAACCCAGAGATAAGCCTTAAAGTGAATGAAATATTTGTAATGCTATATGTTATAGGATTGCATGTTACTCTTTTTTTTTTATTATTTTTTCTTTTTAAACATCTGTGAAAACATAATTACTTCTGAAATCCATAAAACTGAAGAATGTTTAAAATGTTACACATCGTTCTTTCCACGCCAAATTCGCTCAATGTTTTTCTTTCCTGAAAACGTTCTATATTTTTACATTTTCCTTTATAGAAGAATCCGTACTTTCAAAGCAGAGCTGTGTATCTCGGGCCCTCTTCAGTAATGTAAAGCTTTATGGCACAGTAAAAGGAGTTCTAACGAAAATAAATGATATCTGAACTCCACAGTGACCCTCACGAGCCGATATTCCTGTAAAGAGACTGTAAACAAATAGAAAATCAGACTGAAGACAGACAGGTAATGGGAGGGAAAAACTAAAACCTGCTTATTTCTTCACCAACGTTCACTGATAGAAAGTAAAAAACACACACACAAAAAAGGTGGTAGCGAGTGTCGACTTTATTAAAATTGCCACTTACCAATAAAAACCCCACCCTCATTTTAAAACACTCCGGTCCGGATTCACAGTTACGAAGTTTTCATCTTACGTACGTTGTATTAAGAATTGAGCTACTATGCATGCGTAGTAGTTTACTTACGCTACCTACGTACCATTTCTGTACGTAGCTTGCGTAAGCATGGTATAAAGACCGCATGCGTAGTAGCTCTATTCTTAAAATAACGTACGTAAGACGAAAACTACGGAACTGTGAATCTGGACCATCTTTCTATTGTATAGCTACATGCCACGGCAAGCAGCAGGATGCCATTAGCACTGTGGTATGCAGTCACTTTTAGTACCAGAGGACACAGCATGCCCATGGCTGGCAGGGCATGCTGTGTTTTGTAGTACCACAAGCGTCAGCATGTCACAGTGTTAATGGCATCTGGGTACTTTCTGCAACATGCAGTTTTACATTATACAACTTTCACATCGCGGTCCCAGCAATATCCCAGGTCTGTGAACCCAGGATATTGCCGAGTCAACAGATCATCCCAGGGTCACAGATCTTGGGTTGATTCTGTTCACATTGCAGGGTTCACCCGTGAAATTTTGGGACCCGGGTCTGTTCTAGAAGTAGTGTGAGTCATCACACTGTGTCATTTGTTTACTATCGCACTGGCACAATAGCAAACAAAGTACACCATTCCTGGGTCGCACCTTTCACACTGCAAGCTACCATGGTTGGACCTGGGAATAACCCTGCTTTAGATCTGCTATTCCCATATATACCTGGAATATATGTTCTAACAGTTAGGAGAGCCTTTAGGAAGGTGGCAAAGTGAACAGATGGAGTGGAAATATATAATCCATTTATTTCTCACAAATGTATAAAAGGAACAGTGAAATGGTCGTGGCGTAGCCATGACGATGATTTTCCACAGAACATTTCCCGGCACTGAAATTGCGGCAGCATGAATACTGCGAATGATCTGCATTCCAATCTTCCAACAGCAACAGGTAGTATTTTCCTCTAGCCCTAACCCTCTCTTCTCCACAGCCTAACCTTAACCTTCCCCTCTCTGCAAGCTAACCTGAAACATCCACTTCCTTCAGCCTAAACTTAGGCGCCCCCTAACCATCCCTTTCTAGCAGCCTCTCTTCTTCGTTGTATAACCCTACCCCTCTACTTCCTGCTGCCTAACCTTAACCTTCCTCTAACCGTAGCCTAACCCTAAATTTCCCTTCCCTTTCCCATCCATCTCCGTTGAGGAGTGAACAATTCGGCATTAGGAACAGGTACTTTTTTGAACTAGGATCATTCGCCATCGCATACGTTGGCAATAAATCTCCGCCACTGATACATCTGAAAGCTTAACTGTGGCTGTATCAGTGCCGGAAGTGGGATTACCACAGTGCCAACTTCATCCCCAGTAAAATAAAGGGCTGGGGATAGGGATCGCTGCTCCCCCTAGCAAACTCTGCACGGTGCCAGTTGTTAAATAGCCCAAACAACATAACCTTCTGGTTTTCACTGTCCAATCAGAGTAAAGGTGTGTGATTCTACTGGACCACTCCTCCCCCCACAAGAATAAGTATGTCAGCAGTTGATTTCAATCATTAAATAGGGTGATATTCACTGAGATTCTAAGAAATTCATTCTGTAGTGAAATCATAACTTAAATGATCAAAAATGACCAATTGGGTTTTTAGAGAAACTTATGAGGTCTTTGGGTATACAGTAACAGAACTGCCTTTGGACGCTCACCCATAACCTTCCGTACTGTTGAACCAGCAAAACATGAGGTATAAATCAATGGCATTCTAACCAACCACGAAAGAGAAGACTTGTCTAAGTTTTCCCCAGCTATCGACCTATACTTGGAGCAACAGTATGGAGTTTGATAGCTAGAATGTCATTGGTTGCTTTGTAACTCTAGCCTTGATCAATGACGTTGCAAGTCCCCACTGCAATGTGTCACATTGCGAAATAGGGACAGCCAAAAGTTGCTTTTCGGCTGTCCCTATTTTGAATGTGATACATCGCAGAATTTTTTTTATTTATGAATGGGTGAGTATGAGATTCCCATTCATTTTCAGAAGAGCCACCGCCACCACCGGACCACCAGAGGTGAGTAACCCTCTCAGGGGGCTTAGGGTTATGCTGAGAGGGTGGAGACTTAGGGTTAGGATGTGGGATGGGGGACTTAGGGTCAGGTTGCAAGGGGGGATGACTTAGGGTTAGGTTGTGGGGGGTGGTGACTTAGGGTTGGGCTGCGGGGTGTGGGGGGGTTTTATGGTGTGACTTAGGGTTAGGGAGTGGGGTTGCTTACCTCCGGGGGATCGATTGCTGGGAGGGAACAGCCTTATCGAAAAAGGGGCGTTCGCTACAGGGACCCACACTCATCCAATGTATAGAGCTGCTTGCATGAATATGCTTGGTACGAGTGAGTAGTGTGTGTATTCCATGGTTGCCAGGACTTTCTGAATAACAGTTTAAGTTGCTCACCCAGCGACTTTCAATTTAACAGAACAGGTTTTATAGCGAAAAAAAATAGCTGGACGTTCAATTTGTTCCAAAACAGAGGATCCATTTCATAGTATTTAAAATATCATGGGTGTTTTTGAGATGAGGTAATGATAGACAATTAACAATTCAGTACATTACCTCACCTCACACAGTTATGTGGAAAAGCAAAACAAGCACTGCATCACATCACATTTATGTTTATAAATGTAGTATTTTGGATGTGAGAAACACGTAACCTTATATTTAGAAAAATAATCTAAAAGAAGTTTAAGAAGTAAAACTGCTGGGAAACAATAGTATATAGAATATGTACACTACATATGTGGGTATGGGTGACTGGTAAAGTATCATTACTAAATAAGAAATAAAACCAGGATCTTTATACATTTGTAATGGCTTAGATACAGGGGCCTTGATCCAGAGGTGCGTACGCCAGCTGTCATGGGAAATTGGTACATCATTTTTGAGTATGCAGAACAGAATAGCAGTTACGACCTATTCAGGTTGCGTTTCCTGAAGGGTGTCATGGGAAGTAATAGCTACGTAGTCAATGTGCAGTAAAGGCATCAAAACTTCTGCGCCAGCACCAGGTCATGGGGGCTGACACTCAAAGACCTATATTTTTAACCCGTGTGTTGGGCTATATACACAGTATAAATATATCATCGTCATTGTCTCACTACTTCTGCTATTTTGTACATTATTAACATTGTTGCCATATGTCTCCAGTCTGAATATACTTGCACTTATATGCTTTTGTGGAACTGGACCTTTTTCAGTTTAAAAGTGGCTAAATCCATAAATGACTTAATTGAAATGAGAAGTTTATGCGATTTATGATACAAAACTGGCTGCATTTTTTAAGTTTTATCATTATTTGTCACTTTTATAGCAAGCGGCTATTGGGAGATTTTTTTGTTGCTAAAATGATGTTTACAGTATTTTTTTGCATTGAGTATATGACTTTATGTATGGGCTACCTCTATGAAGTTCTTTTGTCATTTCTGGACACTTTTGGTGCTAAAATAGTTTCAAATATAAAAAATTAAATCATTGAACTCCATCAGATTGAGCCTACTTTTGTGTTCTGTTTAGGTTGTGCTGACTGACTTCTTAGCCCCTTTTTTTGGCTATATATATTTTATATATACACGCTGCAGCAGTATTATGTTATTTTTAGTTTTAAAAAATATACAGTGATATTTCTTTAAATACATTTTTTTTATCTGTTTTAGTGTATTATAATTTCAATTGAAGTGTTCGCAATATTCATGTTGTTTTTTGGCAGTACACAATACAATGTACTATTTGGCCGTGTAGCTGCATTGAGCTTAGCTGTTGTGTGCCCATACACTACGAGCCGTAATTGGCTGCCATCTAAAGGTACTGTGTGTTGTGGTTCTGCACGCAGAATTCTCCACTTTCACAAACGCATCTCCGACACACACGCGGTGTTCACATTTGCGCTCAGATCTGGATCAGGCCCAACATACGTTCATCATAGGTCGGATTCTGAGATGTGTGCACACATGGGGATATTGAATTCTGTCCTGGGGTACACAATGCTGCACCGACAGTGGTAAACCCAAAACTGAAGATGCCAACAACAGATGGGAATTAACTGGAGATCAGTCTACATCCCCCATGGAATATCCCCCATGGGTTCTTATTTTTCAGTGTATTTAGTGTTTTTAGCACTGCATATGCCCGGAAAAGAGACGCACAAGACAGTAAGATTCTCAGCTGTATGCCATATATCACCATGAGATCCAAGGGCAGGTTAGGAAGGATGTTGTGCCAACGTTTGGCCAAATACAGTAACGTTGGATACACACCTGGGCAAATATATTTGAGATGAGATGACGCCTATAATTTCCCTGATGATTGCAAGTCCTAAGGTGCATGATGATAGACACCGCACCAATTTACCAGCAGATCATCCTCTCTCCTAATCATCTGCTGAAACAACCGTGACTCTGCCTATGCTGCACCGGAGACTGCCAACAAACTCGGACAGACGGTCGTACCAGTGAACACTCTGCCCACATTTGTCAGACATCGTACCATCGACGATTGTGATTTTTAAGACGTTCATAAAACAAAATCATCCATGCAACCTGTTTTATTACTTCTACTATTATTACTATTAACATTTATTTTGAAGGCGCCACACAGTATCCACAGCACCATACAAAGGCAATGGGAAAGACAATAATTACATACACAATACAATAAATAACAGGGTACAAAGTCGTGAAATAGGGAATACAATAAGAGTACAATGCAGAAATAAAGTATAGCAGAACAATATGT
>WWET01000372.1:669369-680524 GCA_011038615.1 Limnodynastes dumerilii
GGACCCGCCCCCTGGAGACCCAGGGCCCGCCCCCTGGAGACGCAGGGCCCGCCCCCTTTTCTCCCTGAAATGAGTTTTCAAAAGTAGGCAACTATGCTTTAAGTTCTTATTTTAAGAAGATTCTTAAGTGTGAATCAGGTCCTAAGAGAGGAAGATTACTCCTGGGCAAAACCATGTTGATTGCAGGGGGAGTCAAGTTATTGTATTTTTTGTATGCAGGGATATATCTTTGAATTGCTTACTGCGCATGGATACTGACCAGATTTACTGTCACACTGTTATTTAGACTTAAAATGGGAAACTTCACCTCTCAACTCTAATACTGTTCGCAACAAATGAAATATGACTCCCCTGTTATCAACATGGTTTCGCCCAGGAGTAACTTTCCTCCTTTTGGCTAAATGAGGGGGGCTGCAACTATTGAATAGGGATTACAATATAAACTATATAATAAACATCATTGATATAATTAAATATTTATTTAAAGTTTCCCTTCCATAAAAAAAATATTTTCAGCATCACTGACCTATTCCAAAAGGTTTCAACCATTTGATTGATTGGGTTCGGCTTTACATTTTCTTCTAAAATTCTGATGTGTCTGGTATATCAGGTACTGGCTGCATAAAACAAATACCTATACACTGGTTCAATTATGTAAACCCGCAGGGGGTGGTTCACTAAACGGGACGATTTCCTGCCAGGTGCCATACACCTCTCACACCGCGTCCGAAAATAATAGCAGAAGAGGAAGCCGTTTCATGAGTTTCTTGCCTCACTGTTCAATATAAATGATGTCAAAAGATCAAATAAGAATAAAAGGGCATTTCTGGTACGATTTATTGGCATTTGAAAAATCCATCCTGACCGTACACTCCAGCGATTACTATCTTTTATACAGAGGATTCACCTGCTCAAATTTCTCTAGACTCCAGTAACAGAATTGCCACTGGATACCCTACACAGTCCACTACTTATGTCAGCAAGGCAGTCCGTAAAAAGCATATAAACTCCATCACGATTGCTGCATAACTCTCCCCATGGTTAATAATCCAGCATTCCAGAATGGCATGACCTCTGATACCTTTGACCGGTGGGAAGCTCAGGGCCAGTTGCAGTCCCTGCTCTGATGGGATGGTTTTAGAAATAGAGACAGCCGAAAGTAACTTAGGGTTAGGGTCAGGCTATAGAGAAGGGAGGGATAGGGTCAGGCTGCGGGGAGCGGGGTCTTAGGGTTAGGCTATAGAGAAGGGAGGGTTAGGGTCAGGCTAGGGAGAAGGGAGGGTTAGGGTCAGGCTAGGGAGAAGGGAGGGTTAGGGTTAAGGTAATGGAAGGAGAGGGTTAGGGTTAGAATTAGGGGAAGGGTTGGGGTAGTGTTTTACACTTATCAGGGCACCATGATCGGTGCTCCAGGGACCGATTGCTATGCCTCATCCCCTTTCGAAACTGGCTGGGAGAGAACGGCCCTATCAAAATAGGGCCATTCTTAGCGGGGACCCACACCTGCTTAGAGCTTAACAAATGTACGGGCGCTAACTGAACCACAAGACGAAACCACCTCACAGTTGCACAAATTATAGAAAAATAAAATAAATAAAAAATGTAGATACTTCCACATCTTTGCGGCCCCTGCTACGTAACTTACTCATCCGCTACGTAAGGTACTTCACTTTGCACAAGTAGAGAGCGAGTTCCTGTCTGGTCCAAAGGTGGAGAAGTTCTGAGTTGTTGTGGTCACATGGACTATTATGGGGGTGTTTCCCCCCTGGGGCAGCGGCAAAGGTGGCAAGAAGAAATATATATATTTTTTTTTTAAATTGCGTTTATTTAGGGTTTTTCAAATACAAACAAGCAGAAAAAAAATAAAAAATAAAAACAATATAAACATTTCCCCAACCCAACCTCCCACCATTTCCCCCAGGTGTCCTAACAGGAGTTACAGAACAAAGCAGCGTTGTTAACATATGTAAATATAAGGCTATGGCATAGGGAAAACAGAATATACATTTCCCTTAGTGAGCGATATCACATATTTAATAAATCCAGCAGTGAGGGCATGCACGTGCTTCACTTATTAGCAAAAGTTAATACAGCCAACCAATACATAAGCAGCAGAGGACACACACTTGCTGTATTATTGGGGGCACCCAAACAGACTCACGCACTAAATCTCAGCATAAAGTAACAGCTCCTAAACTACAGGGAAGCCAGCGCCGTATTCGATGAGTTACTTGGCAGACCTGCAAAAGGGGAGTCATACCAATACGACCAAATTTTATGAAATATGGGTAGAGTCTTGTGTTTCGTATGTACAAACTTTTCATGATTCATAACATTATTAACTAAGGCCACCCAATTTTGGAAAGCTGGGGAAAGAAGAAAGATTTTTTTAGTTTGTTGGACATAGCCGCAATCTCTGGATCCTGGGCCTTGAAGGATTTCGCCAGACGGGTAAAGCGGTTCTTTCACTTGCTCCAAGCTGAGGGTGATGTTCTGTGCGGCGGGAGCCGGCCTCTGGAGATCGGACACGTTGCTGTACCCCCTCCTTCCTCTATATACCGTGTGTACATTACATGGACCATCTGTATGGTCACTGTGCCGAGGACACCTGAGCGCGCCCTCTGCTGAAAATACGTAAGTAGCGTAAACAGTAACCTCCAAGCAGGGGGCCGCAAAGATGAGGAAGTACCAAAACTTAAAGCTCCCAAAATAAATGTAATATATTTTTATTCCTCACACTCCTGGAAAATATTTTGGAATTCAACAAATGCATCTATTGGCTACCTGTGAATCACCTCTACCTGAATATTTAAGTCATAGGGCCATTCATTCATACATCAAAATCCAGTAATCACCCAAAGTTTCACCAGTTATAGTTGGTCGTCTTTTACAAGATCATAAGTTGGACATAAGTATCATAAGTACAATATTCTAGCAGCTGAAGACACATCAACACAGTCAGATAGAATTAAGTCAACAAGTTAAACCTGGCAGACATTTGTGGGCTGATTTAGAGTTTGGGAGTAAAGGCAAAACAGGTGCAAAAGTTAAAAAAAAAAAAAAGGGGGATTAAAATTAATGTGCACCCCTTACATTGCAAAATGGTTTAGCCGTAATGTACACTTGCACCTGTTTTGCCCTTACTCCCAAACTCTGGATCCTCATGCGTTTCATCAAAATTGCATGAATTTAAGCAGATATTTGACTTTTGCTTTTTCATATTGGTGTATTTCATTTACCTAGTGTTGTCTTATCCTGTTCCCCGACTCGAGATGTCAGGCCTACAGCAAAATCACAAAAGGCTAAAACTTGCATACACACATATAAAGCCTTAATGAATATGTAATATTATACAAGCAAAGCCTAGGATTGACAAGAACATCACAGTTACTTATAGGAGGATCTTTCACTGCAAAACACTTTTAGCTTTGATGTTATTTTTAAAAACACTACAACAGTTTACTGCTGAACAGATAACTACTGCTGACACAGATTATACTGATAAAGTGTTAATGGACTTAGTACTACATCATGCGAAGGTTATAAAGTCCAGCCTGTGACATTGTACTTTTGACTAATATGTTCAATGTACTCTGCCAAAAGTCTAATATCCTGCTAATAAATATTGTCCCACAACGGTAGATATCAGTCGCTCACAACTATTTAATTATGTAAAACTTCTATAAACATGTTCATTTTATTTTTCAGGACAAACTGTACTGAAATTTTATATAAGAACAACATGAAAAATTGAAATACAAGAGATTGCTCATTTCAGTCGGATTGTAGATGCTTTTCTGAAATGCAGATTTGTGCAAATTTGTGCTAATCACCTGAAATGCATTCCAACCAATCCAGACTTAAAAGGAATGACATTTCCAACAGAGAGGTGGGTCTTATTCCACAAGTGGGTGTTCCCTCTTAGTCATTTTACAATATAGGCATTCCCTTGTAATGCATACTGGTCCAGACTTCCATACATATGGAAATTTCTATGTGCTTGAGTCAAAAAGGATATCCCGACTGTTGGATACACATTCACATTGGGCCAGATCCAGACCTACGTTCGGTTTACGTTTGAACGCATAGCGTATTTACGCTTTCTTAATTACTATGCACTCCCCTCGGTCTTTTGTATTTTTGCCGTTTTACGCTTTCCAAACTCTACCTTAACTTTTCCAAGCGTAACTGCTGTTGGCCGTAATGGCTGAACGTACTTACGCACCTAAGCGCGCCCACACTGTACGATTTACATGCTTCATCCTGCCGCTGAAGTGTAATTACCGGTGTCATATGGCTGGCATGCCCCTTCGTTCGTAGTCGCGCTGTTGATCTTAGTCTCGTAAGTACGTTCAGAGTTTCTGGTTGTAACATCTACTGTGCGCAGAACATGGAAAACAGCGTTTTTACAACCATGGCGAGCGTAAATACACTACACCCATTGTGAGTGGTAAAAATCTGGACGCACTTAAACTGGGTGCACAATTATGCAATTACATGAGATGCAATAGCTCTTACAATTTCACTGACAATTGCAAGTCCTATAGAAGGTTGTGTTTCACCTGTACATACTATACATATTTAACAGCAGATCTAACCATCTGTTGGTACAATTGTGACTCCGTACACACTGTACAGATCTCTGCCTAGGATGCACAGAAGGATGCCATATCAGTTGGACAGACAGACAGCCTGTACCTGTATAGACACCATTCACGATTCTCCGATATCTTAACATCTGTAATTGTGATTTTCAGGAGATGCATAAAACCAAATCATAAGACCTGCGACCTGTTATCTCTAAAAATCTAAATGGTCTGAAATCATATGAACGGCCTGATAATGGCATAGTTGTGTACCTACATTGCCAGGGAATATGTTTACCAGAAAAATCAATCATCTGGATCCAGATCTAGGATACAACTGTTGCACACAAATTCATCCCCAAACATTGCTTGGTTTTAAATCACAGATGTATATTTTATTAAATGCACAACTTTTCTTATTTATTTTTATAAACACATTATGGAAGTAGTTGTAAAACGCACATCATGTGCACTGACAGCTTCTAATCACTGCTGGGTTCTGTAGTCCCACTGCAGCTTAAGATCCCATTATGTAAACCTGCAATGGCCAATAAATAAAGGACTGTGGCAAACAGTCTCCCTGCATTAAAGTCCCACCAGCTCTGGCTACATGACTCACCTCAAATGTGACAACACCACCCTCAGATCAGAATGTGTATCAGTGAAAGCCAGCAATGGAACTTGGTTTTAAAAGGCAGAGTTCCTGTCTGAGGAGGTGGTAACAGTTATCCGCCATTTTTGTTTTGGGAAAAAAATGCCCTCACTATGAACACTTTCTAAACATTTTTCCTTTTAAACATTAACGTGAAAAGTATTAATAGTACACACAGATATACAGATAATAGTCATATAATGAGTTTACATTAGTTTACACATTACAGCTGCATCATCAATATTCACTGGCTGATAGTAGGGAGAAAAAGAGATATGTTAGTATACGGAGGATAGGCTATGACGGCCATTTTGTTGAAGACCAAATTGCATTGGAATGCATCAGTCATCCCAGGTAAAGTGGGGACACTATAAGGTGCCTGACTGGGAACTACTCTCTCCACGCTGCAGTAGGTAGCATGCCGGAGCTGGGTAGGGTGTCCGTGCAGGACCCTGGCTGTGTGCTGCCCGGTGGCTTCTGGGCCGCGGTGACCGTGTGGGTGGAGAAGCCGCAGGTGCTGAACAAGAGGCTGTGCGGCTCCAGCACTGAGCAGAGCTGGGCCTGGGGAGATGAGGCACTGGGGTCCCTGCTGGCCGGGCTCAACTGCCCTGGAGGGGATGAGGGGATGCTGGACTGTGTCCGGGCCTGTGCGGAGAGAGGGGAGGACGGGGAGAGCAATGTAATACTGCGGAGCCTCATCCCAAAGTCTAATCCTCACTTCTCCTGCACTCAGCCCCAGATGGAGCTTGTCATAAGAGGTGAGTGTCAGTCTCTGCTGCAGGTGTTGTGGTACCACAAGTCCCAGAATTCCTCTACAAGTATCTGGAATTCATGCCACTGGCTGGGCTATAACTAGGGGCAACATGACCCATTCCATTAGGTACAAAATTCTCTGCTGCTCAGTTTCCAACTGTCAGTTACTATGGTAACCACCTTTGTTGAAAAGGCAAATAGTTGTTTAAATATCAGTTAATTAATTTAAACCAGGTGAGTGACAGTTGGAAGCTCAGGAGCGGAATCAATTGTAGCTAATGGAATAGGTCATGTTGGAGGGTCTGCATGAGCAGGGGTGGAACTACCATTTGTGCAACAGGTGCAATGGCACCAGGGCCAAAGCTGATACAAGGGCCCACAGCCGTCATCACCGCACTGCCGAAGCTCCTCACCTGGTTACCAAGGATAGCATCAGGGCCAAAGCATATTTTTTTGGCCCACAACTCACTAGTTCCGCCTCTGGGCATGAGATAAGGGCTGTTGCTCAGCTTGTAAAGCCAAGGTGGGGCGCCAATTAATTAATTTTTAAGGTAAAACAGGTTACTAATTCAAGGTTGTTGGGCAACATTTTTCCTTTTGTTCTCCGTGCTAAAATTTTTAGCTACTGACCACTGGTTATCCGGCTGCTCTACTGTGTATAGCTGGGCACACACTGGAGCCTTTTCACACGATTCTCGTTCTAATCACCCGATAGATGTGTGTTTGGAATGATATTGTGAAAGTGTAAACTCTGCAATGATCATGCCTGATTGTTAAAAAATACAGGGCATTGTTTAAAGTGACTTTTAGGAAGACGTTACATAGATTACTTCCGATTCTGCAGCTGATTTTTATACTGTCCAGGCTGAAACGATTCTCTGCTGGATCGTTCAGTATGCGACAGTACACTCTGCGTAAAGAAGTGGACGTCAGGTATCTTAATAAAGAAAAAAGTGCTGCGCTAATGCTGCAACACCCTTTTGATATAGAGAATAATAAAAACTATGGGCCAGATTCAATTATCCTCGCACCCTCGTATTTTGCAGTGCGAAGCTGTGCAATTTTTTTGTCTCTCATAGAGACATGTGTAAAAATCAGCTACTGTAATAGATGGAAAAATGCGCGCTGCAAACTTTTTTTCGTCTATTGCGGTGCAAATTTGTAATTGAATCAGGCCCTAGATGTAAATATGAAAAAAAAGTACTTGCAACACTAAATACTAATACTAGAATAAAATAATACATTTATTAACATAAATGAATTGCTATAACAATATTACCTAGCATACAGAGATCTTGAAACAAAGTCAGGTAAATAGGCATATATCAGAGGCTTAGCCACATTAAGGTGGAGGTTTAAAAAGTTTAACTGAGTCCTGAATAATTGACAGTCTAGAGCCGTGTATAACTGATGAAAATTAAAACATATTTAGTTGAATGGGGAGTTAATATAGTAACTCTTTTCCCCTAAGAAAAGCACATCCGCTTTTGTCAATCCTAGTGCCAGATGATTGCTCTCCTTCCAATTGGAAAAAAAGGTTGAGTGTCAGTCTCCTAAGGATTATGGAGATGGTATTTAAGATTGCTCTTTTAAAGTAGGTATAATACAATATATCGTAATACTTACCTTTGATCTTTATTAGCGGGCCAGTGCACAGGGGAGACCTGTTGTTAATGCAGGTCCGAGGTGCTCCGTCCCCTGTGTGATATCACTGATCCCCCAACTTCTGACTGCGGACCTGATCAGGCAGAATTGCAGCAGAGTACACATTTGCATGATATTGTTCTAAACACTCGTTTTTGTGGTGATTGGAAAGATAATAGCGATAAAGAGCCATAGTTTGTAACCAGGAAAAGTGCCACCAAAAATAACACTGTATTCATCAGTTGCATTGATGTATAGTTGTATTCATATGCTGGTATTGGGGAACTACAAGTCCCAGCATTCTTCATCAAATATTTTGGAAAGTCACTGGTTGCCAGGCTGGCATTGTGTTTGTGTAACCAGGAATAGTGCAACCAAAAACTAAGACTATATACCATTGTTTCTTTTTTTTGGGGATTGCCAGTTAACCGCTATGGAATTAGGTCAGTACCACTTTGCAGATCATGTAGACATATATATATATATATATTTTAGGGACTGAGTCAGAGCTGCAGAATAAAGCTGGCCACACACTAGAGCGATTATTGCTCAGAGTGTGTGATGACCAATATTTGGGGGCGATTTTTCCATAGGGAAAGGTCCCAAAATTGGCATTACACACGAGGCTGGGAGCGATAATCTCTAAACTAGACATTGCAGCTAGCTTATTGCTTGGTTGCAGTCCAGCTCTCATTGGTTGCACGGAACTTTGTTCCGTCCGAGCCCATTTGCGTGCAAATGTGCTGTGCTTCCCTTCTGCCCGCTAAAGCTGGCGGGGGGAAGCATTTAAAGTGTACTGTGTGGGAGGGGGCTCCCACACTGTAGCGGATCAGCTGATCCGCCCGTCGCAGTTAAGGCAGGCTTATGGCAGCGTAAGCCTGCACGACAGAGGGGAGTGACGGGGCGTGTGCACTCCCCTCTGTCTCACGTAATTTCAGACCCCGCGCACACGGAAAGCACGCGGAGGTCTGGATTCGGTCCCTGGTGCATAAATAAGGGTTGCGTGTAAGTGCTTAACCCAGGCCTCACTGTATGATTTATATACCTCCCCCAACCATGCAGGCATGCTTTAAATGTCACACCCCATCGTCAGAACAACTTCTAGCAAGGAAATCTGAAACTTGAGGATTTGCACCTGAGCTGGAGGTCGGAGGTCGTGCGCATACGGAAAGCGGGCAGTACTATTAAATATGGATCCGGTCCATGTTTTTTTCATTCTTCCTTTTTTATTGCTTACGAAAAAGTGTATTGATCTGTAGCAAAGGGGAACAGGGTATATGCTTTTGTAACTGCAAATGCCAATACCACCAGAAGAGTGTTTGCAATGGAGATGTTGGTGAGTCATACAAGACTTGAACCCTAAGAAGTGTGCAACGTTTTGTACCAAGTGAATGCTTCAACTTAATATCTTTTTAAGTTAAATACGAGCTTAAAATAAAAGCTAGACCCACTTCCCTAGAGCAGTGCTCCTCAACCAGTGTGCCGCGGAATGTTGCCAAGTGTGCCGCGGTGCAATGCCTTCAACAGGAGAAAAAGCACTGGAAGACCTGCCTTAAGGAAATAAGGGGATACTGGGGAGGCTGCAGACACATGAATGGGAACTACTAGGGAGGCTGGAGACGTGATGGGGGCTACTGGGGAGGCTGCAGATGCATGATGGGGGCTAACATAGTTAAATTAGTTATAAGAAAAAAAGTTATTAGCTGTGATCAAAAAAATAACAATTAAATGTAATATCTGTGTATGCACTTTGTAATTCCTGCTTTTTTTTGTATATTTTGCTTTTGGTGTGCCGCGGAATTCTGGGAAGGGCTTAGGTGTGCCGCGGAATTCTGGGAAGGGCTTAGGTGTTACGAGGGTGAGAAAAGGTTGAGGAGCACTGCCCTAGAGGACCACCTTGCTGACACCAGTCAAGTTGAATAATATGTAAATGTCCATATGAAGGTCTTCCAACATGACCCATTCCATTACAGTCCTGACTTTAGTTATGTGGACCCCTCTCCCCCCCACGTCTTTTTTGCATTAAGATGTTTCAGGGCTGATCCAGAGTTTGGGAGTAAGGGTATAACAGGTGCAAGTGTACAGCTCAGCTAAACCATTTTGCCATGTGAGGGGCGCTAATTCATTTTAATTCTTTTCCATGCAGGGAAAATACTTTACTTTTGCACATAGAACTCGCATGCTGCATATCTTCACGTTTAATCTATAAAATAGAGTTGAGCTATGAACTTCACCTTTCGAATCTAGTTTTGCTTTTACAATTTACATTTGCCCCCTCCCTTGCGGTTCAACATGGTATTGCTCAGGTCTACACTTGCAGCTAGAAAAAGGTGTAAGTGCAGCTTTGGATCAGCTCCTTCACGATGATTGACCATATTATGGTTGCTTTGTATCTGACCATACTGTATTCATTGTCTATTAAGCTTTGTAAAACCTGTTTCAGAGCAGACTAATATCCTGAAGATTCCACTTGGTTAAAGTTGGATTTTATCAGCCTATTTGATTTCCTCCTTAATTTATAAAGTGACAGCATTTTCTGCTTTGGTGTGCATTGAGATTATTGAGAAATATTAATGGAGCTGAAGGTAAATATGGCCCAGTGCAATTAAGATTTCAATATAAACGGTTAATAATCTCGGTCCGGATTCGCAGTCACGTAGGTTTCGTCTTACGTACGTTGGTTTAAGAATCACGCTACTACACATTCGTAGTAGCTTATTAACCCTATCTACGTACCAGTTCTTACGCAATCTGCGTACAGAAATGGTACGTAGATAGCGTAAAAAAGCTACTACTAATTCTTAAACCAACGTACGTAAGACGAAAACTACATAACTGTGAATCCAGACCCTCCTTACTATTTACTTTTAAACAATTTACTGACTTAATAAAGTATCTTTCCTGACCTTGTACTGTAGCCATGCATATTACTGACTTAGGCTTTTGGGGGTTCGGGGATTGCTCTCGCCTCCCCTTCTGTTCCTTCCCTCTTCTATTTCTTTCTTAGCAGTGTGTTTGCACTTTTACATATAGTGAATTGATTAGCTGCATTCTCAAGAGCAGTGGATTATCTGAGAAAATGTCTGTCTTGCTGTGAGAAAGTGATTGGAAATCTTTCATTTATTCTTGCTTGGAGAGCAGTCCCTCAGTTTACAGAAGTCAGAAGTTTTTTGCTGGATTTATACTGATAAAAAAAACACTAATTTCTGCATTTAGTATTGTAATCACACACACACGCACAGACACACACACACACACACACACAATTTCTTAGCTTCTCTTTGTAAATCCTAAAGGTTTTTCAATTAAGCGATTTATTGAATTCATACATTGGGGTAAAACCAGAAATATGATTCATTTACATTACCTAGCGTAGCGTAATTACTATGCGCTCCTCTTGGGCCTGATCCAGACCTACGCCGATGCGCTGTGCTTACTAAAGCACAGCGTATCGGCGTTATCTTTCCCCGACACTCCCCCTGTGCGGGCGTATGGCCCCTTCCTTACGCCGGCTGAAGGCTAC
>WWET01000372.1:685752-695800 GCA_011038615.1 Limnodynastes dumerilii
CATTTACATTTTACAGTGTGGTTGGGTTTAACTGCGTCCATGCAGTCAGGGTCACGGAGATCTTAATCCGGCCCAATATTCTTAGGTGCAAAGTGCTGAAAATGGCTTGAAAAATGTTTTGAATTATAGCTCCTAAATTTGCTTACCTAATATCTTTTTAATTAAAATAAAAAAAAAACACTTTCCTATCTAAAAGTAACCCACTTATTTTCTTTTAAAGCCTCTTTGTTATAGCCCTGATTTCCCTTTGTTGCTTCTCTCTCGCCGGTTTGCCGGGATAATTCATTACTATGTGTCTGCGTGAAAGAAAACACATTTACTCTCAGCTCTCGTAATCACGTTTCCATTTGCTTCCATTTAAATTAAATTCCCGTTCTTTTATTTCAGTATCCACACTTTTATCTTGTCTCAGCACGTCGTTAAGGCTGTTTGTTCTGTATAAAACGTGTGGCTTTTGAGGACGCCTGCATTAATAACGCTGCGCACTATCTACTTTTATGTATGTAAGCCGTTGATTCCATTGTGTGCTCAGCCAGGGATGTGTTTTATTATTTAGCGTTGCACTGCGGGACAAAAGGCTTTGTTCATAAATAAGATGCTGGGACTGATGCTGAGATTAACAGCAAAAATTAGTGACAGACCTTTTCAAATGTGAGGGGGTGTAAACTATATGAATTGTTGTAGGCTGTGAAAATACAGCGCTTATGAACAGTAAAGTTCATAGATATAAAGTCCCTTAATGTCCAGTATTAAATGCAAAAAGTCTTCAGGTTCCCCAAAGTAGTCTGAATCTTCTTTATACTTTATTTATATTAAACTGGATAAACGGGTTCCCTCTTGTATCCACCCCAGAGGAAGGATGGCACCTAGACCCATATTCAGAGTACCGGACGTATAACATATACGTTCGGTGTTCAGCGATTTTTTTTACTACTGCGCAAGCGTAGTCATTTTTTAACTTCATCTGCGTATATTTATCTTGCGTAGATTGCGTTAATACGGTCTTTCATATATAATTAAAATGATTTTATACCTATACAGTGCTCCAGCAGGTATTTCATAACCCTTGTACTGCGTTTGGAGTATTACCTGGTAACCCCAGGATCCAAAATAGTTCATCGAGTGTGAGACCCCTGAACTTCGTCATGATCTCTGACTGGTACAAACGCTTCTGTCTGCGATGGCGTCTGAATCCTGTGCTGTTGCATGAGCCTGTCCGCACTGTACACAGACCGTGTGCTTCCGTGCCCTTTAGAAAGCAGTCGTGTGCGGAGCGAGTTGTGTTGGGGTCTGGATTGCCTTCGGTTGTGTGTCCCCTATTTCTGAGCATGCACGGTGCAGAATCACTGTAAGATATTCTACGCCATAGGGTTCACCTCTGAATCAGCCCCTTAGCGCTTCACCTTTACTATAGAGCAGTCATTGCTATTGGCCTCATCATATTCCGTTCTCTATGCATACATTAGCTGCCTGCTTTCCATTTTTGTGTATTTCAGGTCACTGTCCCTGCTGGTTTTGTATGCAGAAGACTGGGACTCAGACGGCGTTATATACCCTAAAATCTCCTGGATGAAAAATGAGCTGCTGTCTAGGCTGGCAAAGTGGTCCACAGAGGACAAGAAAAGTGACTTTAAGAGCACCCTATCGCTCATTCCTGTGGATAAATATAGCCGGCTGTATCAATGCCTGAAGGAGAAGTACAAAGATATGGTGAAGGTAATAACTGGCATGTTTTTCTTGCATATTCTCACTGCACATTACAGCAGAGATCCTAAAATCAAATCATAAAAAATAATTGTTTCCTGTCCTCCTTCATGTCATTTCTCAGCATCATAAATCTTCCAGTAACAGTAAATGTCTGTTCATTTGATATTTTATACATATAATTTAAGCATAGACGCATACCATTTTGGGCTCGGACACAGACAGAGAAAGCGATTTGTATGTATTTACTGAGCGTATATCTTACGATACGAAGGCAGCGCCTGCAGAGTGTCTGGTAGTGGATCCCCACTCTATCCATGCAATTGTGCCAATTAATCTACTTCATAGCTCTCATCATTAAGAATCCTGAAAGCCCCGCCCTGGTTTTGCCAGACTCCACCCAGTTTCTCCCACAATTGACCATATTTGGGCATAACTCCGTCCACTTCCCCATAAAGGCCGCAAATTGGGACAGTTCCGCTCAAATAGGGACAGTTAGAAACGGTCTCCACTTGAAAAGGCATTGGAGAGGAAGTGAGGGACACTTGGCTGGCGTAATCCCCACCCTTGCTGTACATCGTAATAATAAACCCTACCTCCTTCCAACTGTAAGAAGCCACTAGATGTCTTGCAAATCATAGCGCTGGATTAGTTGAATTTGCATTCTGCTATTGTGTGCATTTCACAAAAGCTGCTCTCAAAACTCCCCATTTGTGTAAAATTCTGAATCCAATCCTATTTCTATATAATTAATATATTATTATAGTTTTAACCATATATCTATCTATTGCTGTTACAAAACCGGAATGTCCGCACTCAGACAAAAGGGATGAAAAAGTCAAAGAATTATTTATTTAAAGCACCAAAACCATCCAGGACATGAAAAAGGTGCATAGAGTACATTCAAAACAGTGCAAAAGAGCATAAATATGCTTCTATTATATTGTTATTTTTGTCCCTGGCTGCATCTTTTTTCAAAGTCCCTTGACTCCTATCAATATGAGAGTCCAATGTAAGCATCCAATGTAAGCATCAGTGTTCTCTCCAGAAAATATTGCCAGCCGGATGGTATTAAATAGCAGCTGGGTAGGAGCAGTGTAATACTTTGCAATAATAATATTTGATGACATCCAGACATACGTTCCCTCTGCGAAACGCCTCGCTGGTGCTGCACTACTGGGGAACTAAGCTTCTAGGGCATTAGAATGTGCCTGTCATGTAACTATATTGTTCTGGTGGTTGTGATCTTCTGGCGGAGGCAACGAGTCAGAGCTGTCATGTGTCTCCAGCCATCCAATATTTTCCCCCTTACTTCTCTGTGTGCGAATGATGCTGGCATGACCTTAGGTCATGTGTCTCCAGCCATCCAATATTTTCCCCCTTCTCTGCGTACGAGTGATGCTGGCGTGACCTTAGGTTATGTGTCATGTGTCTCCAGCCATCCAATACTTTCCCCCTTACTTCTCTGTGTGCGAGTGATGCTGGCGTGACCTTAGGTTATGTGTCATGTGTCTCCAGCTATCCAATACTTTCCCCCTTACTTCTCTGTGTGCGGATGATGCTGGCGTGACCTTAGGTCATGTCAGCGTCACACTGAAGGAAAGGAAGCTGCAGGTTGTCTTCTATACAGAGTTTCTGCTGCTTCTGCTTGCGGCGGTGTCAGAAAGCCTTTACAGCTTATTGGAGCACAACCAGGACTGAAAGCTGGAGATCACAATCAACGTTTTGGTCAGGTCTGGCCGGGTGGTAAGCTAAAATTGCCGGATGGAGCACCCGGCTAAAATGCCCTGGGGAGAACACTGAGCATTATCCACAAAAGGGTCACAAGAATGAAGTATAATGGTGGATGGTACTCAGCGTCCAGAGTGTGGGTGGTTAGATGTCCCCCGTTCAGCCTTCATTTAGAGGAGAGAGAGCCATTCCACCATGTGAATAGAAGTCCCAGCGAGAGCCTTTTGTGGATAATGCTTATATTGGATGCTTACATTGGACTCTCATATTCAGTTGCTGGACTTTGCTTATATTATATTGTTATTTTTGTCCCTGGCTGCATCTTTTTTCACATTTATGCTTTGATTTTTTCATCCCTTTTGTCTGAGTGTGGACATTCCTGTTTTTTTAACAGCAACTTTTAGATTAATTTTCCTGTCCTGCACCTTTAAATGATTAATCAGCAGGTGCGTCCTCACATTCTCTCATATATGTGTGTGTGTGTGTGTGTGTGTGTGTGTGTATACAGGGAGTGGCTGACACTATTTCACATCATTGCGCTTGAATTTAGCCTTCCAAACACAACACAGAATGTATGGGAATGCCTATTGTGCATTGTGTTGGTTTAAAAAAAAAGAAATGTAAATTATATACATATAATATATATTTGAAGCGAGTGTTATTCATGAGTATACTTTTAGTGCATTCTCGTTGTCACTGAATCACTCACAAAGAATAACCACTATTTCCATTATACACTACAGGGAATGTATCTGTATTGTGATTGGCTGCACTGTATACATGTGCAACCTTCTAGCGTTGCCTTGAGGGTGCAGTTCTGCGACAGTGTTCATCTTTGGATCCCGTACAGGCCACCCGTGGTTGGATTTACAGGACCTATGCTGTGTGCAATTTTTTTTTTCCGGTCTGGATCAACCCCTGTGTGTATATTAGTTTGGGTGACATGTCTGTACCTAGGAAGATACAAGATGAATGTAGGATATTTTAGGACCTAACCCTTAGCTATTTGACTTTTCTGTAGCTTTAAAAATGGAATAACCGCAACACATTGTGTTCCACAGGTCTGGCCTGAAGTCACAGATCCAGAAAAATTTGTGTATGAAGATGTTGCCATAGCAACCTACTTGTTAGTAAGTTTTATGCCTGAAGTTTGGACTTTCTGTCAAGATCCAGAAAGATGAAGATGCCTGATTTTATAGATGGATAGTTTCCAGGAAAGAATGATATAACCTGAGTCTAGGGACCTTTGTCATACACTCAAACTTTCGACAGCAAAGCTACTTTAATTAGAATAATTAAACTTTGCTTTTTTTCTGCTAGATTAACAAATAATAAATGGCACAGATCCTATAATCAGCACATCTAAAATCAGGATTTCTCTTAGAGGAGCTTTGTCATGTTCCTTTACAATGTTTATCATTCATGACTTTCATCTAGTGCAGAGCTCAAGAAATGTTTTTCAGAATTTGGGCGCTAGCACAAAAATTTGGGAGCCAACTTTGAAAGTAGACCGATTTATATGGACAGTCTTGGGTATACATATATAAGATCAGCACACGACTGTCTATATAAAAAGGTTTGTCAAAAATAGCTTCATGTCAAAAAATAACACTAAACTATAAATATAATAATTTATAGGCTGCTGATGATGTGGAGGAGCAGCCACTGCAGTTTATCAACAGGGGAGATCAAATCCGCGGCCACTAATCCCTCGCTCGCTAAAACTACAGGGAGAGTCATCATCACACTGCTAGGCGCTTCTGTCCCAGCAGTTTCAGCGAGCGAGCAGGGTCGAGAGAGGCCACATGGTAACGGTTGCACCGCCACAGGTATATGATCACAAAGGTTCCAATTTGTTGTCACCCTGGTGACCGGTATTTGTCAAGGATAGAAGTAACGTATCTTGTGTTCTAGAACAATCTAAGTCTTAAGCAGCTCTGTCTGGCCATATAAAATCAGTGCAGTGATATGAGGGCAGCTGAAATGTAAAATATGAGTTAGTGGATCTGTTACTTCTCTAAAAGTAAGTGGATTATCCGCCCATCTGAGGTGGTTGAGGCTAAAACAGTAGAACAGTGTAAACATGCTTGGGATGAATTTAAGGATATCCTAAATCAAACTAAATTGAGGGTCAAATAGGGTCTTGGGTCAGCGTAGTTTTAAATAAATAACCGGGCAGAGTCGGCCCATAAACGAATGGGCCTTGTGTCTCTTCTCTGCCATCACTTTATATGCTTCTATGTTATGGAAACCAGATAAATGCCTGGTAACTAATTCCATTGCTTAGTATCAGACATCAAAGCATTTGTTGCCTCCCTTATTTGGGTGTCCCCGTGCACACCCATTTATTGCTTTAAGCCAGCTGTAGACTGGTTAATATGTATGCTTCTTGTGCGTATACCAGATTGTGATCGTTAGACGTCTGTGCTTTTTGTTCATAACGCATTGCTTGAATTTGGATCATTGTCTATGATATGCTTTGTACATTTGTGCATTCCCTTGTGTGTCTATATGCTTCAATAGAAAGTATATAAATTAAAATTGAATGCTGAAAATGTATTACATACATTTGCAAATATATAATCAGCCACCAGCCACCTTCAGGGCTTTTCTGCTGTGGTGGTCTTAACTTTAAACAGTGAGAGTCCCTATAATGGGTCATATATTGTGTGTTTTTAAATTGAAAGAAAACTCACTAGAGGTATTCTGTAAAGCCTCCAAAACTGCTTCTGTAGACGAACACCCCCTGTCATGTGCTTGTCCCAGACATGTTTATAAACAGTTACACAAAATGGTGGTTGCTCAAATCAATTACTAGATTAATAAACAGGTACATGAAAGGCAGGGGTAATCTGCACAGAAACTAAAGGGAAAAGGTGTCCCTGTGCTTTCTAACAACCAGTAGATAACTTGTCATTCTATCTGTAAAAGAAAATATTTGCAAATAAATAATGAGCACCTGTTTTGTGTAACACTAGATGGGATAAGTGTCTCTTATCTGTCATCAAATTCTCTGTTTCTATAAGTGACGTCGTCTTAATTCTGACTTCATATTTTATAGGTTCTCTGGGAAGAAGAAAGGGCTAAAAAGCATCTAACAGAGAAGCAATCCTTTGTCGACTTAGGATGTGGAAATGGACTGCTGGTCCACATACTGAGCAATGAAGGGGTAAGGGCTTCTTTGTAGGAACTATCTTCACTCAGGGGTGGATTCAGACTTAAGAAGGAACATGAAATTAAGAGAGGAAAGTTACTCCTGGGCTAAACCATGTTGATTGCAGGTGGAGTCAAGGTAATTGTATTCTTTGCATGCAGGGATATATCTTTGAATTGCTTACTGCACACAGATACTGACCAGCTTTACTATCACACTGTTATTTAGACTTGGGATAGGAAACATCACCTCTCAACTCTAATACTGTTTGCAACAGATGAATTATGACTCCCCTGCAATCAACATGGTTTAGCCCAGGAGTAACTTTCTTCTCTTCTTTTCAAGCTCCTTCTTAAGTCTGAATCCAGCCCAATATCTCTATATGCATATTAAAGTCCAACAAGCACATAAAATCCAATGTCAAAACAAAATTTGAAATCCATTTGAAACAGTAATATCCCTAAAATATGAGACTTTGCCATTAATCTTAGAATTCTTTATCACATTTTAATTGGCAATTATCTGTTCTTCCATGCACATTATGTAAAGAGCATGATAAAGTATGACTTAAAGCCATGTTGTATAAACCATATAATGCTTTTATAGAAACATTACTTCAGTTTCTTTTTACCGTGACATGCTATTCTGTTCTATACTTTTTAAAGCATCGAGGTCGAGGCATTGATGTCCGCAAAAGAAATATATGGGACATGTACGGCCCACAGACCAATTTAGAGGTATTGTAAAAATGTTCAATGGTTTTAAGTTTGAGTCCTGGCATTTTACACTGGCAATAACCATGTTCTCTAGAATGCAGCTGATATATGTTTTTTATTTGCATGCTTGGGGAAATACTGGAGATTTCAGCATAAAATTTATAGATGTGGTCTGCCGTACAATGATTTTTATTTATTTCTTTTTTATTTATTTATTTAGGGTTAATTCCTAACCCTTTGTTTCCCTCAGCTTAACCTTATCCTTTCCCTTCTTCAGTTCTAACCCTCCATGCTTTGCAGCCTAAACTTAACCCTCCATGCTCCACAGCCTAGCCCTAACCCTCCATGCTTTGCAGTCTAACCCTAACCCTCCCCCTAACCTTATACCAACTGCAGCCTAACCCTAATTTACCTGCTGCAGCCTGTAGCTTATGGGAGTGAAGAAACAGGTTCCCATTCCCAGTAGTAATGATCTATTTTCAGCTTGTTTCATACAATGATACAATCACCATTCAGCTGACGGCTGCATCATTTTCAAAATAAAGCCGATCGGACCAGCAGGTTGTTCAGCTGTTTATTATGTCTTTGTTGTTTGCCTGTTTATTTATTTTTCTTCATACTGTATATAGCTTTACATTAGAGTCTGAGTAATGAGCTTGCATGCTTAAGTCACCCCCTACGTGGGGAGAATGCTGAGGGATTTGTAATCTGTGGAAGCATTTGTCATCCCCCCTCCCTAGGAATCTGCAATTACACCAAGTGACGATTTCTTATTTCCAGACACAGACTGGCTAATTGGTAACCATTCTGATGAACTGACACCATGGCTTCCCGTCATCGCTGCTCGGTAATGAGACAAACAAAAAGTGGATTGCGCATGAAACGGTGTAGACTCTGAACAGTCAAGAGGACGTGTAGATCGGATTGTGGCACACACAGGTTTATTGTGCCAAAGACTGTGTTTGAACAGAGACAGTGAACAGTTCTGGGTGGCGCTATGGAGACATAGGGCTGGATCCAGACTTGCTTGAAATGAGTTACTCCTGGGCTAAACCATGTTGATTTCAGGGGGAGTCAAGTTAATTGTATTATTTGCATGCAGGGATATATCTTTGAATTGCTTACTGCACACAGATACTGACCAGCGTTACTATTACACTGTTATTTAGACTTGGGATAGGAAACATCACCTCTCAACTCTAATACTGTTTGCAACAGATGAAATATGACTCCCCTGCAATCACCATGGTTTAGCCCAGGAGTAACTAAGTTTAAGCACTTAACTAGGTCTGGATCCAGCCCATAGAATGGGCAGATAAATATAACCGGATATATCAGCAAAGTGTTATTTTTATATTTTATTAACAGGTTTTTATACAGTGCTATCAGATTACGTAGAATATTTCACATTCAGTCCCTGCCTCATTGGAGCTACATACTAAGTTCCCTAACAAAGACATACATATACACACACTAGTATAGACAAGGGTTAATTTATGCAGCAGCCAATTAACCTACCAGCATGTTTTTGGAGTGTGGGAGGAAACCGTTGCACCCGGAGGTAACCCACACAGACACGGGGAGAACATACACACTCCACACAGATAAGGCCAAGTCCGGAATTGAAATCATGACCTCAGCGCTGTGAGACACAAGTGCCACTCGCTTTACTCCATAAGTAAATCTAGCTAGTTTTTCTTATTGTGGTGCTCTGGTTTATATGGCTGCTGCTGCTGCACTCCTATATAATCTGTATGTGTGCATTTTAAGTTACTGCAGAGCATTTCTGCAAAGGTGACAGGCCCCTCTGTGATGGCAGGGTAAGCTGCTGCAGAAATCATGACCTATCAGTTAGATTTAGTATGCACAGCCTTTGAGATGCAAGCTCACAAGTTGTATGTGTGACAAATCTGCTTAAGCAATGGTGCATTATATACTTTTCCTGCTGCAAAATTAATGGAGAAGTATTGGCCCACATAGAACAATCCTGTGTCCGTTTAACAATAGAGGCCTTTATTGGGCTAATTACATTTTTTTTTTTGTTATACAATGTGGGGCGCACCTGCTGCCATTTTGAGCACCTCTCTATAGTGAACCTACCTATAATGTTACCAACTGTAAATTGAAGGAACCCCAAGCTACCATCTGACAGCAAGAAAGCCAAGGTCCCTGGCTGGACTATGGATAGGTGGCATACACAGGGTAGCTGCCCAGCCTGTTCAGTGTTGGTACGGACCCAGCTGCTGGAGATTGTCTTAATTTTTTTCCGCAGCCCATCGGTCTGTTCTGGTGCTTTGGATCCAGGGGACAATAACACCCACACCCACATTGCCAGAGCCTGAGTGGTATCCTTTTGTTGTTGGCTTTTTTTTTTCTTATTAGTTTTATGGGTTTTACAGGCCTTTCAATGTAAAACCAATTTATCAATCTCCATTCAGTGCTGAGCTACAACACTGCCATCTTAACAGACCTGTTTTATCAGTACATACAGGACTTAGCAAATGACCCTCCTGAATGGCACCTGAACCGTGCATGCACCAATTGCCTACAGCTGATGAGTTGTTTATAAACAACGTAAGCTGACAGCCACCATCTTCATTCACCGAGCCACAGGGCCTGATCCAGAGCTACGGCCGGCGTCGCTAGTACGGCGGCCGTAGCTCTAATGCGCGTGCGCCGGGCAAATGTTGCCCGGCGTTACTATGGAAACGCCCGATCTACGATCGGGCGTCCATAGTAGCGC
>WWET01000372.1:698333-714822 GCA_011038615.1 Limnodynastes dumerilii
CCAACAATAGACTGAGCGCTCTCTTTCTCAGTAAAACTATTTTTATAATGTAGTCTTCTGAATGATCTTACTGCAGGTGTGCCTTATAGGAGCATCCAGGCAGTATCCCCCGGAGGAAGAACAACGTGTGGATGAACGGAGAGCTGAGTATATCGCCAGTCGCTCTAAGGACTCAACACGTGGCAAAGAGGACTCCAAGGTCTGTGCCGGTCATGGACAAGACAGCTCAGACCTCTCCCATCAGCCAGAGGCAGAACATAAAGACTGGATATCTGGCTTCCAGCCCAGGGACAAAGTAGAACAGATTAGGAACTGTGCACTGCTTCCCAGAGACTTTATAGATAAGGTCGTCCTACAAGTGGCACAGTTACTGCTAGGATCCAACACACAGGAAGAGGATGTGAACTCATGGAACAGGGGGCGTAAGTACTGTCTTCTCTGGTTGGATGGGGGCTTGTTGGCGTATACGCCAGTACCTGTTTATTACATCATTTTTATTTGGACATTGGGCCAGACCCAGAACTCCGCTGAAGGTCTTATAGTGGATTATCGCGTGATCCTAAGTCCCATGGAAGATGGTCCCAGTGCGTAAATAAGGATCTTATGTAAGGACTGAGCCAATCCCTTACTGTACGATTTACATAGCACCTCCTCCCACCATGCAATCACGTTGTACACTTGGCGTCCTACCCCGGACACCGTCAGAAAGTCTTACAGTGAGGAAGCCTGGATTCTGAGGATCCGTGCTGGAAGCCTCACAAGGATGCATTGCGCACTCGCCATTTGTGGTAGTTTTCCGCTCGCAATTAGAAATAAGAGTATTCTGGGGGAAAAGTAACATAGTAGAAGATCTACAGATCCAGTAGTGGATCCCTGCTCTTAAAAGGGCCATGGATTGCAAGCCTGGATTGCTGCTTAGCACGATTTCACACCTCCGTTGTACAATGTAATGTGAAGCCCCTCCTACTCGCGAGCACAAACCTCTCTGGTTGCAAGTGGAAATTGACCACAGTCTTGATTCAGCAGATTGCATTCCAGTTGCGTTTCTGCTTACCGATCCTGTCACTTGTATTAGCATGTGGATTGCAAAATTTAAACCGTATGGAAAACAGACAGTCCTCTGAAATCTGTATCCGGTGCTTAGTTCTCTGCTCATGGCGCTCTGGGAGACAAGAAGAAATTTGCTCTAACCGCTGCTATAAAAGGGGTGTGGGTCCCCGTTGCAAATAACCCTATTTCGATAGGGCTATTCGCTCCCAGCCAGTTCTGCACTGGCTGGGATATCGATTGCTTATGCCTCGATGAGGCATAGCAATCAATCACCGGAACACCGAACACGGTGCTCCGAAAGGGAAGTGAGTATTCTATCCCCCAACCCACTCCATAACCCTAAACCCAACCCTAAGTCTTGTTCCCCCCCACAGCCTAACGCTAAGTCTCCCCTCCCGTGGGATACTCACCTATCAGGTGGTCCGGCACACCCTCGCCCATTCATAAAAAAAAAAAAAATCTAAAACAGCTGTCATTCAAAACAGAGACAGCAGAAAAGTAACTTTCACCTGTCCCTACCTCATAATGAAGCGACTGCAGCGGGGACTCGCAACGCTATAAAAGACGGAAATTGATGCCCTTTGCCGCTATTTTCGTATATACACAGCGCGTTGAATATCCTCTGGTGTGTCCTGTCATTTCCACAGTTAGCAACTCTCTGTGACTTCTCTATATCTCCTTATTCACAGAGGTTCCAAAACTCATTATTACTGGGGTTTTGTTTTTTCTGGTGCTGTGACACACCATGCCATATATAACATTAATTAGAATTTGACAAATTCCTAAGTGTGAAAAGCAGACTGATTCAGTTTTTAATTAACACTGAAGTTTCGTACAACCCAAACTTTCTGTGACATATGGGCCTGGCGTTGTCAAGATATAAATGTGTAACACATAGAATTGGTGTTCCTGCTTTAGCATTATGTTTATGGCCGGTTATGTACCCCAAACCTCTACCAGCTTCACTACTCTATGGAGCAAACAGGGATGGCGTATAGTTTAATCTTCTGATCCCCACTGACAGACTGGTAGTGTCACTGGCCTGCGATGTAAACATTTTGCCCATCTATCGCTGAGCTTAGCAGGTAAGAAATTTTCAATGGCAAAATTACACACCAGCACCATGGAAAATGGGGCCGGCACGTATATTAGAATTGTACATAAGGGCTTAAGTTTTTATTGGTGTTCAATGGCCGCAATCCAAACATAGGGCACGGGAAAAACTTACGGTACGTTTTTTTCAGTCATTTATGGTACCTAAAATTCGCAGATTTTTATGCGCAAAAAAATCCTCCCAAAAAAATTAGCTTCGCACCTCAAATAACGCGGGCGTGATTCTAATTGAATCAGGCCCATAGCATAGAGTACAGATATAATTAAAATGTCTCGCTTCCTAGTACAGTTGTCAACAATGTTACACATGAATTGCAAAGGTACAATAATATATCAGGAGACTTCAAAAGAAGTTTATATTGGGAAAAAAACAATATCCTATTCATGTATATAACTTTCCTATGCCTGAAAGGACATTTGTCTAATAAGTGACTTGCCTATAAAAATTTCCAACGATAACATTGTCAATAAAGCTGGCCATACACTACAATGATTATCGGTCCCAGCAGGGGGTGGGCCGATAAACGGGACGATTTCCCGCTAGGGAAATGTCCTGTTATCGGCACCATACACCGCCTCTGCTGGGACCGATAATCCTACCAGAAGAGGGGAGGGGGGAGGCAGCGCTCTCTATGGCGCTGCTGCAGAGCCATGTTATGGAAAGTACAGTTATGTTCCACGTTATTTTAAATTATATTCTGTAAAAGAATAGACCATTTTTAAACACTAATAGAGAGTTTGTAAGCAACAACAGCACAGCACACGGACTTAAACACACATTCCTTCTTTATATTGGACTGTATCCAGACTTCTAGAAAGAGGTGGCTTCTGCTCCCTAGGACTGGAAATCACCCGATGTTTGCATTTGTGTCACTTCTTCTATGTGGATCCAGAGAACAGATTTTATACTGATGGGAGGGCATGTGAAGTGTAAGGGGGAGGGGTTAAGAACAGTTTTACAGTATGGGCGTGATATGCTTACATCCTTTTAAATGAGGATTGATGGAAAATGGAAATGTTAAGATCACTGAGTGAGCGTGGGAAGTGGCTTCCCAAAGCTGAATCCAGCAGGGAGCGGATATAGGTAGTCTATTGTCTAAGCCCTATGAACCAGATCAATGGTCAAGTATAAAGAAACAATTGATTAAGAAAGGTATGTAGCAATATTGTTTGCAGTAGTAATAGGGGGCCGTATTCACAGATCCATTTTTGCGTGGAGTTGCGTGCGTATTTTTAGGATCGGAGTAACTGCGCATGCGTTGTAACTTTATTTACACTATTTAGGTTGAATTTACGCACGGAAGTCCGAAAGGCACGTGCTTGTGAATCGCACTTAGGGACATACGTACCAAGAGGCGTGGTTGAAATCTGTATGGACAAAGTTACGTTACAGTGGTTGGGGGGAGGATTTAAATGTGCATTTGAGGGCACGGTTACACACGCACACGCATGTACGTAAGTATTATACCCACGTAAATGGAAACATAAAGATAAAGGTGCTTTATGGTGGCGGAAATCAACGAAAACCCGTCCGTGTGAGTGGAGTGTCCTGGGTGTTGGCTTGCAACGTACGTGCGTATAATTGTGTACCTATAGCTAACGGATCTGTGAACACGGCCCGGGATCATTAGTAAAGGTGACCCTGCAATGCTGGGTAATCCTCACCCGAGGCCCTGCCTTTCCCAGGAAGCAAGAATACCATTGCCATTTCCAAACCCCGTTACAAAATTTGCTCTAAGTCTATAAAAGGTTCATACACAGCACTTTACATATTCAGGTCACTGTAAATGCGCAGTTTTCACAACTAGAAGTTGCTTGCATTATATATAAATGAATTCATGTACATGCAGTTTTGGAAAATCATCATTATTACAGTAATAGATATGAAGTGCAGGTTCTTTAAACTCCTGAAAGGCATTGTGCTGTCCGTGTAGACTGCAGAGTGCAGCATGTCCTGTCATTGTTACTTATTACGGCCTCTTCTTTCCACTTCAGATCATTTTGTGCTTCTCTCCGGTTGGTTCCACTTTACGCGTTCGGGCTCGGAAATTCCCAGCTATAGTTAACTGCACAGCTATTGACTGGTTCCATGAGTGGCCACAGGAGGCCTTGCAGTCTGTCAGCAGGAGGTTCATTCAAAACACTGAAGGAATTGAGGTAAGACATTCTAGGTTGTCAGTCATGCAAGAGAGCGCAATTCACAAAGTACCTTTCACATGTTGTATCACAGAGAGCATACTTGTGATTGGCACACAATACAGAGAGCATATTATATGTTATAAATGCGTTGCCTGTCCAGTCGGCCTTATTTCGTTAATGTTACAGCTGTAAGCTGAATAGTGGCTGCATCACTGCCGAAATGCTCGTCTATTATGAAAGCTGTGGTGGCTGCAGCAGGCTAAGGTTAGGATTAGGGCTTAAGGGGAAGGTTAGGGTTAAGCTGCAGAACATGGCCGTTTAGAGCTAAAGAAGGGGAAAGCTAGGGATAGGGCTGAAGGGGAAGGTTAGGCTGCAGAGAGGGGAGAGTTAGGGGAGGGTTAAGGTTAGGCTGCAGAGAGGGGAGAGTTAGGGGAGGGTTAATGTTAGGCTGCAGAGAGGGAGAGTTAGGGGAGGATTAAGGTTAGGCTATAGAGAAGGGAGAGTTAAGGTTAGGATATAGAGAGGGGGGAAGGGTTAGGATGAAGAAAACTCACCTGTCGCTGTCTGAGTGTTCGTTGAGAAAGCAGTCATGGGAGCAATGCCAGACACTGCTGATAAATGATGGCAGTCTGCGCTGCAAAATGATCTGTGGAACGTTAGACACATAGAGCAGCGAGCTACACCCCACAGATCACACCTCCACTGCTCTGCCAGCAGAACATTGAGCTTGGTGCACTGACGTTTTCATATATCGTGTGTCTGTCTGTAATGAATGGTCTCTCATCTTATCTGCAACTGCAAGTTTTGTGTTTTCCTTATAGTTCAGCTGCCGCTTCTCATGCAAGGTGAAACAGTTCTGAGCCCCCGGGGAAGGAGACCAGTGCCCCCTGCTGGCAACTTGAAAGATTTTCCTCCGGGGCGACCATCCCCAGCCAATATTGATAACATCTGTGGGAGTAACCGAGTGAAAGCCTCTTACGGTCCACACAATCTTCCCCAGACGGGTTTCGCTCACCTCAGCAGACAAGGAAATGCCATCAACAAGCTGGAGGAAGGTCTTACAAGATGCTGCCGTCGGCCTAATAAGCTGCGCTGTTCAGAGGACGTGGTACGTATCTACCTGGTGCTGGAACCAGAGCTGCTGATCTTCAAAGGATCCAAAGATCATTAACCGTTGTCAAAGTAATATGTCCGTATATTTGTTCCAAATACTATGGGGACAAGATGTGAACTGCCCCAATCCTTCCAACAATAGTGTAAAATAGCTCTAATGCTCCCGATCCAGAGTATAAAAATAAGAGGAAAACAGGAGGAAAGTTACACCTGGGAAAAGCCATGTGGAATTTCAGGGGAGGCGTATTTCATCTGTTGCAAACAGTATTAGAGATGAGAGGTGATGTTTCCTATCCCAAGTCTAAATAACAGTATCTGTGTGCAGTAAGCAATTCAAAGATATATCCCTGCATGCAAAGAATACAATTGGCTTGACTTCCTCTGCAATCAACATAGTTTAGCCCAGGAGTAACTAAGTTCAAGCACTTAAGTCTGGATCCAGTCCATTGAGACAACCATGTCTGTCTTGTGTAGGCCTCATATAGATTGCCATTTATAGGGCTAGCCATGATCTACATGAAGATCCCAGACATTACCTAAATAAAGTTGCTTAATTTTCCCTGTACTGTTTTTGTACTTTTCAACTATATACAGAGAATGTGCCTTTGAATATATTCACATTGGGCCGGATCCAGAACAACGTCCCTCGGCGGAAATCCGTCCGTCAGATGGCGATGACAGTTACTGCGCTTGTGTAGTAACTATTTTACGTAATCTACGTATCGTTTTGTTATGTAGATTGCATATATGTGGTCTAAAAGACTGCATATACATAATCTATGTCACGAAACGATACGTAGATTACGTAAAACAGTTACTATGCATCCGCGTCATTGGCATCTGACGGACGTATTTCCGCCGAGGGACGTTGTTCTGGATCTGGCCCATTGTGTATATAAAATACATGCTGCTACTGTTATATATCTTTGCATTTTGTTTTATGAATACAGCATGTGACTTTCTCATTTTATATGACTAATAATCCTGTTTTGTCTGTGTTCCCTGTAATTCCGTTTTCTGTATTTTGATAAATTGCTGTTATGACCTCGGCTCCCCTGGGTTCCCTCAGGTAGAGACACCCCGAGGCTGATAGTAAACTTATTCCTCGGTGACAAAACAGAAAAGCCATTTTTACCACCTAGTAAACTGTGACCTAAATGTAATATCATCTGTCTTTTACCCTGAACAAATACGTTTACAGAGGGAGAATTTGATACAGAACAATGAAAACACAATTGGCAAATACAAATGATTTCCCTTGTAAGCATTTTCCAGTACATGACGTTCTCCGGTGTTGAGTCTACTTCTCCTGCTTGATGATAATGTAGATTTCAGTCATCTCCGCTGTCCTTAAACTGCACAGGGCGCAGTAATCTAAACTGACTGCCGAGAGTTGTATCGTAACCACTAAACTAACTGCTGGATGGGAAGGGTTTTAGAGATATGGGGCTCTATTCCGTTTTTTAAAAGTACGCAATTATACGCGCGTATGTAGCAAGGCGACACCCACCACACTCCCCTCTCCCGGCCGTAGACTTACACCTCCATATCCCACTCTGTTCTTTACGTGCGTATATGTCTTCCATCCATGCGATTCTTTATAGCCGCGCCTCAAGCGTTCACTTAAATGCCTCTGCCCACCCACTTCATGTTAACTTTCAAGTACGTATTATTACCCCACCCATCCGTACGTATGTCCCCAAGTGCAATTCACATGCGTGCGTATGTTCTACGTAACTTACGTAATTAAAGTTACTATGCATGCGCAGTTAAACCGTGCCTAAAAATACGCACGTAGCTTCACGTGATAACGGATCTCTGTACACGGTCCATGGACATTTTAAACTTTTACATAGGCTATACCATGACCTAGTTGCCGTAGGTAAGGCTGCGGAGCAGAGATGGTTAGGATTAGGCTGCAAAGAGGGAATAGCTAAGGTTAGACTGTAGAAACAGGATGGTTAATGTTGGGCTGCAGTATGGGGATGCTTAGGGGAAGGTGAAGGTGAGGTTGCAGGAAGAGGATGGTTAGGGTGAAGAAAATAGTACCTTCTGTTATCATCGCCTCCATCAACGTGCCACTTGATCCCATCCCCTCTAATCTTCTCCGGTCTCTCTCTCCATCCACCTGCTTGCATCTTGCTCACCTCTTTAACTTCTCCCTCTCCTCAGACTTCTTCCCCTCCCCCTTTAAACATGCTCTTGTCTCCCCCATCCTTAAAAAACCTAACCTTGATCCCACTTCACCTTCCAATTACCGACCCATCTTCCTGTTGCCCTTCACCTCAAAGTTGCTTGAACGGCTTGTTTACAAGCATCTAATTGGCTACCTTGCCGACAACTCCATCCTGGACCCTCTCCAAGCTGGGTTCCGTCCCCTGCACTCCACTGAAACCGCCCTGACTAAAGTCACAAATGATCTCCTTTCTGCCAAATCTAAGGGCTACTTCTCCCTTCTCATCCTCCTGGATCTGTCCGCAGCTTTTGACACTGTTGATCACCTTCTCCTGCTCCACACCCTTCGCTCCCTCAGCCTCTCTGGAACTGTCCACTCCTGGTTCTCCTCTTATGTCACGGACCGTTCCTTCTCTGTTGCAAACCCCGGCTTCTCCTCCACTACCACTCCTCTTCCCGTTGGTGTGCCCCAGGGCTCAGTCCTTGGTTCCCTTCTGTTCTCGCTCTACACCTCCTCCCTGGGTGACCTCATCAGCTCCTTTGGCTTTCAGTATCACCTCTATGCTGATGACACTCAAATCTATCTCTCCTCCCCTGACCTCACTCCTGAACTTCTGTCAAAAGTGTCAGATTGCCTCTCGGCCATCTCCTCATGGATGTCTGATCGTTTTCTCAAGCTTAACATGGACAAAACTGAAATCATAGTCTTCCCTCCCTCACGTATCCCCTCTACCCCTACTATCTCTATTACTATTGATGACTCCACCATCTCCTCCTCCACCCAAGCCCGCTGCCTGGGCATCATCCTAGACTCCTCTCTCTCCTTCACCCCCCACATCCGTGCCCTCTCACTGTCCTGTCGCTTTCATATCTGCAACATTGCTCGCATCAGACCCTTTTTAAATGCAGACACCACTAAAACGCTCATTCACTCTCGTTATCTCCCGTCTGGACTACTGCAACATTCTCCTCTGTGGCCTCCCTCTGGTCCGTCTCGCACCCCTACAATCTATACTAAATGCTGCAGCCAGACTCATCTTCCTCTCCCAACACACTGCCTCCACCTCCCCTCTCTGTCATTCTCTACGCTGGCTTCCTGCCCCTTTCAGAATTCTCTTCAAGCTCCTCACCACAACCTACAAGACTCTCTCCTCCTCTACCGCTCCCTACCTCTCCTTCCTTATCTCCATCCACACCCCCTCCCATTCACTCCGCTCTGCTGGTGACCATCGCCTTAACTTCAACCTTATAACTACTTCTCACTCCCGCATTTAAGACTTCTCCCGGGCTGCCCCTCTCCATTGGAACAACCTACCACATCTTATCAGACAATCCAGCACCCTCCAATCCTTCAAACGCTCCCTCAAAACCCACTTCTTCTGCTAGCCTACCCTTCCTCCACCTAAGTTTACCTGCCCTCCCCATCTTCATCACTGTGTCTCCTGTTTATTTGCCCTCTCTCACTTAGCATGTTAGCTCTTATGAGCAGGGTCTTCCTTCATCCTATCATCCCTCTACCCTGTCATCATCTCTTCCCACCTTTTTCTCTCTACTGTCTATCCCTCTCTCTCCTTATTCATCTGTTCCTACACACATTTTCCAGCATCTTTATTTTCCATATATATTGTTCTGCTATTTTTGTACTGTATTTTATTTTTGCATTGTACCTTTATTGTATTCCTTATTCTGAGTTTATACCTTGTATTAATTATTATATTGTATATGTAACTACTGGCTTTCCTATTGCCTCTGTACGGCGCTGCGGATACTGTGTAGCGCCTTATAAATAAACAATAATAATAAATACCTATCCCTGTTGGAACCTTCATAGATGCACCAATCAAGGCACATCACTGTCTCATGCATTAAAAAATGTATTATTAACAGCAACAGAAAGGTTAGGAAAAACCCCAGAAAAAGAAAGCCAATGTGGTTTACAAAAGAGGTAGCAACTAAAGTGAAAGCAAAAAAAAAAAATGCCTATAGGAATTCTAAGAAAACTCAAAATAATGATGGCAGGGTGAAATATTTAGCAAAACAGAAGGAGGCTAAAAGGGTTATCAGAGCAGCAAAGGCACAAACTGAGGAAAAACTGGGCCACTTGGTATGTAAATAGAACACAATGAATATAAACTGGAGGGCGGTAGATTCAGAGGAAGAGGTGTAATAGAACACGAGGGCATGAATATAAACTGGAGGGTGGTAGATTCAGAGGATATGTGGGGAAAAATGACTTCACTGAAAGGGTGATAGATAAGTGGAATATTCTCCCATCTGAGGAGTAGAGGTAACACAGTAGAACAGTGTAAACATGCTTGGGATAAATATAAAAATATCCTAAATCTCAAACTAAATTGAGGGTAAATAGGGTTTAGGGTCAGTATAGCTTTAAATAAACAACTGGGCAGACTGGATGGGCCATGTGGCTCTTATCCGCCGGCACTTTCTATGTTTCTAAGTTTCATCAGGGACTGTCAGTAAATTATTATGGTTGTCACTACATTGCAGGAAACTGATGCTGCAATACAGGTCATTGTAGCTTTATAATCAAACCGTGGATATGATGGCGCCCCCTAGCTTTAAATATCAGCCCCTTGCACACAGAGGTATCGCTACACATTTAAAAAATTTCTGACACAAGTAAATAAGTGCTGGGCGCTAATAACTTTAAAAGCTGGATCAAAACTATGAGCCTGATCCAGACTTAATAACGACAGACGATCTATGAATGTAGCATGCGGAAATCTGTCTGTGGGAACACACTGTGCATGTGCGGCAGATGTTATTCATTGCAACTCTGATCGTATGTAACTCCGTACGATAGAGAGAGACATATATTGTCATATTCAAAATTTCTGAATCTCCTATTCCAGTAGTTTCTGAATTATTTTGACTATTCTCTCTGAGTTCCAAGAAAAAGTCCTTGCCATATACAGTGCATGGTATCAGACACCTTGTTTTAACTCACCTATTGAACTGGGTTCCTGCCAGCTCTCTGCTCCTCAGTCTTTTCTCTCTGCCAGTTCTGGTGCCAACGTGGAACCTTTTTCCTTTGTTTCCAATATGTGGAATATATATTATTTTTTTAATAACTGCTGTAAATCTTTTTTTTTTTTTTCTTGTTTTTTTTATTTATCTTTATAGTAATAAAATCAATGGTGTCTATACGTGACTGGAGCCAAGACACGCAAACCAAGTCAAGTAAACACAGGACAGAAGCTAAGAAAAGGCTCTCGCACGACGTCTTAAAGACACGAATTTGCTGGTTTTATGCCAACCATCCAGACAGCTGCCCTCGGGCTGCCTCCGATTGCCCATATGCACATGGAGCAGGGGAGCTGAGACCGGCATTGCTTCCTCAGAGGAAGAAGAACCGAATTAAAGAAGCCCTTTAGCCCCAATAAAACTTTGCGAGCTATTTTCTGCTCCTGTTTCTGTCTTTTTCTTATTTTTTTTATTTTAAGAAAACTTTTCCCAATTACACACATACTGAGCCCAGTGAATACAACACCATGGTCTCTGAATTGATTGATTAGTTCCGCTGGAGACTTGTTTAACACTATGATTTATTGGGTGTTTTTCCTTTATGCTTCATTTTTTGCCATGTTTGGTCTTCAATCCTGCTACTGTCTGTTGCGACAATGGCAAAATCTATATATAATTCACACGCACCTTAATTACTGAACATTATTAGGATTAATAATATAATCTTACAGAGTGTTTTATGTTTGGTTTTGGTTAAGGTATTAAAGGATAAAATGACAGCAGGGTTCTGTCAATTGATTGGAACAAAAGATGTGGGATAAATTATAACGTACAGCACCCAGCGTGAACCTGCATTTAAATAATTACGCAAATTGACTAGAACACTGGCACACTGCAGCATTACCCTTATATGCACTCTAATACTAGCTCTTATATATCTCGCCCAGAGCTTTCTAAAGCAGGCTGTGCTAAGTATATTTAAGGGGGTACAAATTGTTTTGTTATCGTTAATGTTGTTTTCCATCCCTTTTGAAGAAAACGAAGCAAATTACTTAATATTTACTTGTTTTCTTCATTAACATAGCAAATATATCAGTGCACGAATAGAAGACTAAAGCTCTGATTCAGAGTTTTAAAATAAAGCCCCATACACTCTACAGTTTTTTAAACAAACGATATTATGAAACATTTTAAATGTCAATCATTCAGCATACACGTTACACACGATTTTCGATTGAGTCTTTATTATTAATGGCTTGATTGGTAAAATTAAAATTTCTAAAAGATGCAATCAAATGATTTTGTGTGTTTTACACACAGCTTACACAATTCCACAATATTGTTCCAAACACTCCTGTATCAGGTGTTTTGAACGATAGTTTACAAAACTAGTGTGTGTGGATTTAAAGCGAATCAGGGGAATCAAATTGTCATCTGTTGCCAACAGCATTATAGTTTGAAAGTGATGTTTTCTAGCTCAAGTCCAAATTACAGTATAAAAAGTGAAGCTGGTCAGTATCTGTGTGCAAAAAGCAAAGTATTCTTCCTGTATGCATAAAATAAATTTGACTTCCCCTGAAATCAACATAGTTTTGCCCAGGTTTAACTCTGGGCAACTCTCTTATTTTCAAACTCTGAATCTGGTCCTGATATACTGAAAATAAGTCTATTTTTACTAAATGGAAACAATCTTATTAACGTGTTTAAATAACTAGCAACTTATTTGAACTAAAAAGATGAAAATTAGGTTTTAAACAGATGGAAAGTGTTGATCAGTGGGCCCTACTCATCCTTAAAGTAAACTAATAAAAAGAACTCTATTCGTACATGTGAAATGTGTTCATATATATTGATGGAAAAGATGCTGTCAGGACAAAATATAACCAGTGTGACTACCATACCAAACACTACAGTGCATCCGGAAAGTATTCACAGTGCTTCACTTTTCTCCTTATTCTACACATAATACCCCATAATGACAACGTGAAAAAGTTTTTGGGAGATTTTTGCAATTTTATTCAAAATTAAAAAAAACAAGAACTCACATGTACATAAGTATTCACAGCCTTTGCTCAATACTTTGTTGATGCACTTTTGGCAGCAATTACAGCCTCAAGTCTTTTTAAATATTATGGCACATCTATCTTTGGGTGGTTTCGCCCATTCCTCTTTGCAGCACCTCTCAAGCTCCATCATGTTGGATGGAATTGTCGGTGCACGGCCATTTTCAGTGCTCTCCAGAGATGTTCAATTGGATTCAAGTCTGGGCTCTGGCTGGGCCTCTCAAGGACAATTACAGAGTTGTCCTGAAGCCAATCCTTTGATATCTTGGCTGTGTGCTTAGGGGCGATGTCCTGCTAAAAAATGAACCGTCGCCCCAGTCTGAGGTCAAGAGTGCTCTGGGGCATGTTTTCATCCAGGATGTCTCTGTACATTGCTGCATTCATCTTTCCTTCTATCCTGACTAGTCTCCCAGTTCCTGCCGCTGAAGAACATCCCCACAGCATGGTGCTGCCACCACCATGCTTCACTGTAGGGATGGTATTGGCCTGGTGATGAGTGGTGCCTGGTTTCCTCCAAACATAACGCCAAAGAGGTCAATCTTTTTCTCTTAGAGTCCTTCAGGTGCAAACTCCAGGCGGGCTGCCATGTGCTCTTTACTAAGGAGTGGCTTCTGTCTGGCCACTCTACCATACAGGCCTGATTGGTGGATCGCTGCAAAGATGGTGGTCCTTCTGGAAGGTTCTCCTCTCTCCACAGAGGAATCTGTAGCTCTGACAGAGTGACCATGGGGTTCTTGATCACCTCCCTATATAGGGCTCTTCTCCCCCCATCGTTCAGTTTAGACGGCCGGCCAGCTCTAGGAAGAGTCCTGGTGGTTCTGAACTTCTTCCATTTATGGATGATGGAGGCCACTGCGCTCATTGGGACCTTCAAAGCAGCAGATATTTTTCTGTACCCTTCCCCAGATTTGTGCCTTGAGACAATCCTGTCTCGGAGGTCTACAGACAATTCCTTTGACTTCATGCTTGGTTTGTGCTCTGACATGCACTGTCAAGTGTGGGACCTTATATAGACAGGTGTTTTCCTTTCCAAATCATGTCCAATCAACAGAATTTACCACAGGTGGACTCCAATTAAGCTGTAGGAACATCTCAAGGATGATCAGTGGAAACAGGATGCACCTGAGCTCAATTCTGGGTTCATGGCAAAGGCTGTGAATACTTACGTACATGTGATTTCTTAGTTTTTGATTTTTTATAAATTTGCAAAAATCTCCCAAAAAACGTTTTTTCACATCATTATGGGATATTGTGTGTAGAATTTTGAGGTAAAAAATGAATTTATTCCATTTTGGAATAAGGCTGTAACATAACAAAATGTGGAAAAAGTGAAGCGCTGTGAGTACTTTCCGGATGCACTGTATATAACAGTGTGTGTCAGGACATACATAAATAGAAGGTTTAGGTCACAATTTAGCTACCGGTATATTGACGGCGGAAATCACCGCCAAGAAAAAAATTTGTTATAAGTTGAGACAGGCGAAAGCTAATTTTCGTCTGTCTCTATTTTGAAAAGGTGCCCTGTCCAGAGGAGTGAGAGTTGCAGAAATAGGCACTTGGTTGAAACGCGCACAAGGATTTGTATGGGCAGAGTCTGCGAGGTGTAATGCAGAAGGCCTATACAAGTTTGCCTGGGTTCTTTAAAGTATTTTTTTTTATAATTTATATAAATTTATATACAACCTTATAAAAATGTGTCTGAGCATACAGTGTGACAATATGCTGCTATTCAGACTTAAAAAAAAAAAAAAAATGTACAATAGTGTATGACCAAAAATGTAATTTAAAAATGAAATCATTCATCATTCTCATCTTTGTATATTTTTAACATGTGTAGAGCTGTGTTTATAATGCAAATGCGACCACCTAGCAGAAGCACGAAGCCGCCACTTTCTCATTTACATATCGTGACACACCCCATTACCCTAACGCAGAACACAGCCTCGCAGCCGACTTCCTGTGCTTGCTCCCATTCTGCACATGCTCAGTGCTTCCTTGGTCTTAAATGTTCTTGTCATGTTAAAGCAGGGGTGGGGAACCTCCCAAGCAAGGGCCGCATAAGGCCCGTATAATCATTTGGTATGGCCATCCGCAGGCAGAACTTAATTGGGGGGTGTGCCTTGGCTTGCGGAAGTGCTCTTCGGAGTAAAATCTCTTTGTCCACTTCCAGCGCTCTTGAGGCAAGGGCTTCATTACACGGTGGGGCCCTGCAGGCTCTTGAACCCAATCTACTTATGGGTCCCTGTTGACTCCTGAGTCCCTGATAATCTTATATGGACCACTAATGGCACTTGGCAGAAAAAAGGTTTCCCACCCCTGTTTTAAAGTTTTCCAGTATACCCGTTCTACTGAATTAATAACTTTTTTTTTTGTAATTTGTCCCTTTCCTCTATTATTCTTGTTATTATTTATTATTGCCAAATAATCTGTAGGCCATGCTTTGGTGTCCACCATGTAGAATACCAAATGTACATTTCTTTATCCTTTGGTTTATCATTATCTGGACATGATTTAGCATCTGAAAAACACCATTACACCATTACAATCCTGTAAATATTATGGGGTTGTTTTTACCACTAGATATCCTTGAGGGATGGGGCAACAATAAGCATGTGTGGTGTCATGATTCTCATCATTATCGCCCTTTAAAAAGAGATTGGTTTTTGGAAAACCTCAAAGGCATCCCATTAAAACGATAGAGTAACTTCACCTGGGATTAAGTGGTCCATATATGGGGACTGATCCAGAGCTGGACTTACACCTTTTTAGTTGCAAGTCTAGACCTGAGCAATACCATGATGAACTGCAAGGGGAGATTAAACATAAAGATATGCAGTGTTGTATTTTCCCAGCATGGAAAAGAATTCAAATGTATTAGCACCCCTTACATTGCAAAATGGTTTAGCCGAGCTGTACGCTTGCACCTGTTTTGCCCTTACTCCCAAACTCTGGATCAGCCCATAATGAGCAGAAAGCAGTGTGAAGGATACAGTCTAGGATCTAGTATCCAGGTATTGTCTGCAGTTTTCAGAAAGTAAAAAAATAAATTGTACTAACACCTGTCCAATCAAAATATACTTTATAAAGGTGCCAATTTACTGTACCTGGAGTTTGCTTTTTATTTAATTTATAAATAGTTCATAGCATTCATTTATGTCAGTTTCCATATCCAGGCTTGCATTCATATACTAACCTTTCCATTTCAACTATACAGTTTCTATAGATCCAGATCAATATTTGCTTCAATGGTCCCATACATTTTTTTTTTCACTAATGATGGTCTCCTGGGGATGTCAGTGTCTACGCCAATGTTTCTGATGTCTTAGCAGCTGATGTTCCACAGTGTTTTTAGCAAGTTATCGGATAATAATGGTTCTAGTGATGCACAAACTCTGTGATAAAATGTTACAGGCTGTTACTGAAAGAACTAGCGTATGTCCTACATTTTACAACGCCCATTATAGAAATTCACTGAAGCATGCGTGAGAATGGTGCGGTAGGATCCCTATACGGGTGTAGTACTAATTTCCGACGCTAAAAATCCCGACGTTAAAAATACCTCCACCAGGGTACCGACAGTGAAAATTCCGACACCACAAAAATCCCGACACCACAAAAATACCGGCGGAAAAAATCCCGACACCCCAAAAATACCGGCGGTAAAAATCCCGACACCCCAAAAATACCGGCGGTAAAAATCCCGACACCCCAAAAATACCGGCGGTAAAAATCCCGACACCCCAAAAATACCGGCGGTAAAAATCCCGACACCCCAAAAATACCGGCGGTAAAAATCCCGACACCCCAAAAATACCGGCGGTAAAAATCCCGACACCCCAAAAATACCGGCG
>WWET01000373.1:0-17179 GCA_011038615.1 Limnodynastes dumerilii
CAACATGGTTTTGCCCAGGAGTAACTTTCCTCTTATATTTTTAGTCTCTGAGACTGGTCCACTATAAATAATGAGGGGTTTGGGGTGTGGGTGTTCAAAAGGATGGAGTAGAGCTTGAAAAAACCAAAACTGTTTGGGGGCCTGGAAGAAGATGTGTGGTGGAGCTGCAGAGAAGAAAGTGTATGGGGGAGCCTGGGGGAAGAAGTTGTATGGGAGTGCCAGAGTGAAAAAAGTGTGTGTGATTGCTTACTGTCTTACTGGTAATTATAGGTGATATTTTAAGGAGGGAAGAAAGTTCTGTAAATTGGCTTAATGTACAATTTTATTTTTTATTATGAATATGATTAATTTAGTGTTGTGGGGGTTAAACTGAAATAGGTGTATATATTAAATGTAAATGTGATTTGTTTAATTCTGTAGATTTCTTTAATAAACAAGCACATGATTTAGTTTATGTATGTACTAGTAAGGGCAGGTAAACAGGAAATATGCGCAATTAGTAAAGTTTAGTTTAATATTGCTGGCAGAGGGCAAGGCAGTGTTGTAAAAAATGATTAAATGTTATTATTATTATTATTATTATTATTATTATTAAATGTGTGTATATTGAACTAATATTGAGGGTTACATTGAGTGTTAGGCTTTCCATGTTACATGTGCAGGTCCTTTTTTTCCAAACAGGATACTAACATGGTCAGATCTAGAGAGACCACTTAAGTTAAAACATCAGCAGCAACAAGGATGATGCAAGAACAGGTAGGAGAAAGTAGGACAGACCTGCTAACTGTCCAGATTTTAGGTGACTTCCACAGACAGCACTATATATCCACTTTTCTAACTTCTCTGCTCTATTCTCACCTCTCTCCAGTCAAGGCAAATCTTTTCTGGTGGGCCCATACTGTTGCACTTCCCCAGTGGGTCCTTTATGGCCCAGACTGACACTATGAGGGGTATAGAAAAAATAGAGCAGAGGAAGAGAAGAGTACAGAGAGAACATTGGGGGAACCTTATAGAGGAAACTGTGAAAAGAAAGAGGTATAGAGAAAAGAGGAGTATAAGGAGAACAGTGTGGAGTGAGTTGTATACAGGGAATAGTGCTGGAGATTCTTAATAGACACAATTTGGCCTTAAATAAATCTGTATACTTGGTAAAGACTCTTTTATTGTACAAGTATAATATTTAAACTTTTATTATTTGTTTATTGGTTGTTTGAATGAATTTTTTAATGATTTAGCTCAGATTATTAGCGTATTATAACTTGTAACACTTGTGCAGGATGATGCTTAAATAGCATCATGAGCATGTATCTTTCTTTTATTACATTACTTGTTTTGAACCTATTTCTAAAATGTAATTTAATGTGTGTTAGGAGCCCCCAGAAGTTAGTTGCCCAGGGGCCCCCACAATAATTAATCCGGCCCTGTGTGAAACATATTTTATATGTATATTGTGTGTAGCATGGTTTTTATTTTATATTTGACCATTTTATTTGTATAGTGTGTGTGTTTAGAACAGATTTTATATATATATATATATATATATATGTTAAAAAGCACTGGCACTCCACCAAACAAGAAGTACTTGCTCCTGGTGCAACAATACAGTTACTTATTTCCATACACAAACAGAGATGAATTAGGGGAAGTAGTGGGGGACTTTTTTTTTTTACACTTTTCGGAGCACCGAAAGCTCGGTGCTCCGTGGATGGATTGCTATGCCTCCTCGAGGTATATGCAATCGAAATCCCAGCCAGTTCGCAACTGGCTGGGGAGGAATGGCTGATTCGAAAATCAGCCATTTGGACCAGAGCCCCACACACCCACTCAGTACCCTAACCCTCCCTTCATAGCAGCCTGACCCTAACCCTCCATCTACTGCAGCCTGACCCTAATTGTCCCTTCCCTGCAGCCTGCCCCTAACCCTCCATCTCCCGCAGCCTGACCCTAACCATCCCTCCCCTGCTGCCTGACCCTAACCCTCCTCACCTCCTCGGTCCGGCGATAGCAGCGGCGGAGGGATATCCAAATGAGAATGGGTAAAGTATGCCGATCACCCATTCTGAAAAATAAAATTCCCTATTTCGGAAATGGGACATTCTAACCGGGGACTGCAACTGCTTTTAAGCACAAGATGCAGACGCTGATCATGTTCTTCTTTGGTGCAGCCCCACACCAGCAACGATAATCTCACATGGACAACCTGCAAACAGTTGTTCCATGCAGTGCTGGAAGACATCACTGCCGGTGGTGATTCCATAGGGCATACAGAGGAAGACATACCACCTGATTGGGGTCATGAAGGCAGTGAGGATGAAGCTCTGTCAAGAGGGATCCGCTAGAACCCACACTTTGCATCCAGTGTACTGAAGATTTTGGCACCTGGCATGTCAACGATCACTTGCTCAATGGTTCAGAATGGATGATACGGTCGTAACAGCGCCTTGTTTAAATGCACTGAATCAATACAGAGACGCACAGTTCCATCTTTTTTTTGATGCTACTACCATTGTAGACACCCTCTGTGTTGTTTCCTCTATGGGGGCAATAACACCTGAATGAGTCATTCTGTGGATCTCTTTAATGACTCTGTCTTTCATTGCGACAGGTACCCGCCTGGGGGCACAGACAGTTGGTGTTATGGATTCCTCAAATCACATGTGATACACCACTGGGAGCTTCCCAATAGTGCTACAGTCAAATAAGTCCTGAAAGTTTTTAAATTCTGGAACTTCTATATGTACAACATGTTACGATTGGCCACTGGGGATTGCACCCACAGTGGGGAACCGCAGCGTGGTGTGCTGACTGGAACCCAGGTACTCTCCGGAACCCTCACATACAGTACACACAGGACCAGATATAAAGTAAGGCAAACAGGTTTATTGGTCAAGTACTGAATTCTCTCAATAGTAAGCAGCATATAAATATTACAAACTGCAATATCTGAACTTCCAAATAGGTGAGCACAGAGGTAAGTAATACACCCAGGGAAATACAACAGATATACTACGAATACTGAGATTAGTGCAATGTGCACTACAGGTCCCAGCAATACAGAGAAAAGTACAGATGGTAAGTACTGAGTGGAAGCAAGATGGAAAACTACCAAACACACTGCAAGATGTTATAACAGCGGAGCAATGCTCTAACGATACACACAGCTAACACACTGGAGAATAATAACACAGTGGCATACAAGGCTGATGACTAAATACACTGCTAGATGGTACTCGCAGGCTGGATACACACACAGCAAACACACACTGGAGAAGAACTACACAGTGGAGGATAAGGCTGGCGGCTGAGTAACTGCAGATGACAACAGCAGAACCCTAACCAACGTGGCAAGGCTGGAACACGAACTCACTGCAAGACAGGAGACGCTAACACACGTGGCCAGGTAAACAAACACACTACCGCAAGATGGCACAAGCAGGTACTGTGAAAACCAACATGGCAATAACACACGATCACTCACTGCAGATGACACAAGCAGGAGGCAATAAGCAACTGTGGTAGATGACACACACACGCCTGAACAGTCGGGGCAATGCAGGATGGTATGCACGCAACACTCAAACCAGCAAGTGGAATGGAGACCGGACCTGTCCAGGACAGAGGCCGATGGCGAGAGCAGCAAGCCACTCACGCTGCGCACCTTACCACACAGAGGGTACAACAGACAACGAAGAGAGGTATAACCAGGCAAGGGGTAACACTGGGAAACAGGGTAACAGGGTAGCAAGAGCAAAAAGCACTTATCAGGCACACGATGTCAGCGAGCATAAAGCAAGGACCAGACGCTATAACCGACGGTGTGCAGATCCCAGCAGCAGCTATTTAAAGAACCCTCCTCCAATCAGTGAGGAGGGCCTGACACACCTCCAGAGCTAATAGCTGCAGCTGGGAATGTACCCGTGTTCTCTCTCTCTCTCTCTCTCTCTCTGGTCACTCCGGTTCCCTGTTGGGGTAAGCCCGGGGTACCGTTACCCGTGTTCTCTCTCTCTCTCTCTCTCTCTCTGGTCACTCCGGTTCCCTGTTGGGGTAAGCCCGGGGTACCGTAACATTTGTACAGCATGTACCTTGGACCCCAGTTTCAGCAAACATGACGTAACACTTTGCTTCTGAATCTATTTTAATTCTGGCCATGTTGCTTGTGTGCTGTACTCTTAGTTTAATAATTATTTCGCCCCCTTCAGCCATGTGATCTACACTATTACAGACTATTGTACGGACTGATTCCAACTCTTGCTCAATTTCAACCTGGTTGATTCGCCGGGCGGCTGTACTGTGGCTCGGTCTGGCATTTTGAGGGGGTTTGGATTCTTGGACCAGCAACATTTAGCAAAATGGTTCTATTTCCCGCTAGCATTACACTGCATGTCATACGCGGGACAACGTTGTCTATCGGGAAGGTGCTGTGAAGCGCAATTCCCACATAATGTAGATTGGTGCGAAACGGCAGCCATGACACACATCTCGGTGTCCTTTCTCAATTCCCTGGTGCCCTTTTCAGACTGTTCATTGAGCAGGCAAATATTAATGGCAGTCTCTAATGTGAGCCCTTTTTCCCGGAGTAGCTGTGCACGTACCTTGTCACTGCGTATCCCACATACAATTCTGTCACAAATGAGCTCATCTGTGAGAACAGCAAAGTCGCAAATCTTTTCTAGCAACCTCAGTGTGGAGACATGAGACTGTATGGACTCACCTCCCTATTGATTTGTGGTGTTGAATTTGTGCCTGTCCATGATTACGTTCTCTACAGGCAGGCAGATTTCTTCAAACTTTGCAATAGGTATATCAGGATCTTTTCTGTCTTCCCTAGCAGCGTACACAAACGCATCTGATTTGCCACCAGCGTCAGTGGATTTGTCTGAGAGGCCTGCAATGGAGTAGACATGCCATTCCCTTTTAAATTGTAGCCAGTTGTCAGCCACATTTTCATCAAATACAAGTGGATCTATTCTCCTCAGACCTTGGGCCATGACATCCCACTTCTGTCACCATGGCAAAGTGTGTGGAAAACAATGAGGACGACACTTTTGGTGCTGTTGTGCAACAGGTCTTTTCTCAGCCAATTCCTATAAACAACTGAACAAAATGTAGCAAACTTGAAGTGACACCTACCAATCAACATGACATTACATCATGTGCTGTGTGCAACAGGCATGCATTTACAGTGTGTGTGTATATGTATCTATGTATGTATGTATATGTGTATGTATGTGTTTGTATACACACATATTGGTATGATATATTAATGATGATGTTATATAGGGCCCGATTCAATTAGCCTTGCACCCGCGTTATTTATTGAGCGAGTCTGTGCACAATCTCTCATAGAGGCGCACATAAAAATCAGCTACCATAATAGACGGTAAAAAACACACCGCAAACTTTTTCCCATCTATTGCAGTGTGCGAACCTAATTAAATCAGACCCACAGTGTCAACACATGCACATACACACACATTAGAAGTAATGATTTCTGCTACATATGTCAGTTTATATAGATAGAGTTATTTCTAGTGAATTTTATATATATATATATACAAACATATGTCAGTCACAATTTTGTGTCCTCTGCCAGGCGCCTTAAGGTAGAAAAGGGAAGGAAGAAGAAAAAGGAATAAGGTTGGAAGCAGAAAAGAGGTACACATATATAAACATACATATACACATAGGGCCTGATCCAGACCTACGTCCGCTTGCATGGTTACGCCGGCCGTCAGCGTAAATTAAAAATTTCAAACGTTCTGCACATGCGTGTGCAGATGTTTTCCTGCGTATTATTTGCGTATAACCGTTGAAAGGGGTGTGCCAAAAATACGAATACCGGAAATACGTTGGAGTTAGAAAATGTAGGCAGGGGGAGGTATTTAAATCACAAAATTTTGGGCTAAGTTACCTAGTTACATTGCGGTAGTACGAACAGACAGGCAACGTAACGCAGGGAAAAGTTAGGGTAGGGTTTAGCCGGCGTAAGGAAATAAAAGTAAGGGGAGTGTCGGGGGAGGGTTTAAGCTGAGCGGTAATACGCTCCGCGCTCATTCATAGGTCTGGATCAGGCCCATAGACACAGATAGATAGATAGATAGATAGATAGATAGATAGATAGATAGATAGATAGATAGATAGATAGATATGAGATAGATAGATAGATAGATAGATAGATAGATAGATAGATATGAGATAGATAGATAGATAGATAGATAGATAGATAGATAGATAGATAGATAGATAGATAATTCTCAACATTTCTGGTTTTCCCCAGAACGTTGCTACCTACAAACACTCAGCCAACAGCAAACTCAAACATCAACTATCATTTCATTGTGTAGACCATTACTACTTGTGAAGTGCATTGCAGTAGTACTGACTGGCAGTAATAAATGTATATTGCACATCTGTTTAAAGACTCGGGACCAAATTCAGAGATGCGTGTATCTAAAGTATGCAAATATATACGTGTGCACGTAGCAAGGCAACTCCCATGACTCTCCTCTAGCATGGACAGGTTTTCGACGATTTTGCTTCTATAGGGCACCCTTAACTGTATGTGTGTACTTACGTGCATATGTTACTTACATACGCGCGTACATGAGTAACTGTGCCCTCAAAAGCTCATTTAAATGCCTCCCCCCACCCAACTTCACGTAACTTCACACGTACAAAAGATAACCACGCCCTTCCGTGGTGCTTAAGTGCGATTCAGAAATCCGTGCCTAATGGACTTCCGTTCCTAAATCCTACGTAACTTGCCTGGAAAAAGTTGCTATGCATGCGCAGTTACTCCGCTCCTAAATATACGCACGGAGAACCACTCAAAATGATATCTGTGAATATGGTCCTATAGCAATAAGTGCTTTTTTCTTTCATATAAAGTGTAATTACTTATACATGAAGAGAAAAAATAATCTATAGCAATTTGTAGCCATTATTTAACATGTGAACCTATTTTTATTAATAAACAAATTCATTCATGCGGAGACAACTTACACTCTCCCTATTCTTCTCCCACCTCCCATCCCCCTCTGTCTTTAAAGGATTAAATTGGCTGCCATTAAAGGAAAAAAAAAATGTGCACATCTTGTAACTTACCACAGCCCATTTAATAATAAGCTGTTATAAATGTATATATGACCTATTAAGAATGTGAGCTCCAATCATAAATATGTGGGCAAATGGCAGTTCTCTTGTAAAACTTGATTCCAGTCCAGCTTTGTTTGCTTAAGGTCAAATTCATTTACTCACAGCTGTCTTCATATTTTATTATGTAGTTTCAAGAGAACCTTGAAGAAACTGTACATTAGAAATATATGACACTCCCAATTTATTTTTCTGAGGACATAGATAAAATATTCCGGAGTGTAGTATATCAACAGTCTAAAGCAGAGCTTGGAAAGAGGAAGAAAAAAATGTTTGCTCTATTAGTAGATAAGGACTACCTTCCAAAAGAGCAAATGTGAAAGAAATGAAATTCAAAGTGTTAGCACTATTTAAAGCAAATTGGTTTTTCAAACCAGTAATTAATCACTGTTTGTCACTATTCAGTGGTAGATTTAAAGCATCTTCAGGAGCTATGGCAAGCAGTCAGCTTCCTGGGTTATGAGTTGAATGGTAAAGTGGTGACTTTTTCATTTGATATGCTTTCATTTTAAATGGTAATTAACAGGCCGTAATTATAATGCACAATCTATCTACAGTAGCTGTTTATAGCTCACAGTCTCTTTCCATAGGTTGCAGTTCACAGCACAGTTGCTAGATTTCCATTTTTATGTCCTCTATTTTTAAAACAATCAATTCTTCAGCTCTGTGCAATAGCAATAATAAACATCTATTAATGTTTGGTGGCGATAACCATACAGAAATAAATATGCATATAATAATTACAGCCTCGGCTACTAGTACCCTTTACAAGAGTTAACCAGTACATGCTTCATTAACCATGGTAATAAAATGCATGAGTGAGCTATGTTATGTTCATTGTGCAGTTATTTAATTAAATTAAATTAAATTATATTAAATCGAAATATTATATGATTACTAGTTTAATGGCAAAAAGTCAGTTATGGGGTCAGAAGCTGGTGACTGGCATTGTAGCAGTATTCTACATACAAACGTTATACTGTATAAACTTCATCAATGTTACACCACTAATATAAAACAAATTACATTTTACTATGCACAATAGGGCCCAAATTAATAATATACCCTAAAGTAAAGTACACAGTAGAGGTCCAGTTTATATTGTCTCCACAGTAGAGCACTCGTTCATGTTATACCCCTACAGTAATATACATCGTATATTATTAGTTCCATATTCAACCACCCCAACAGTAGTGCTTCATATATCCCTAGAGATAGACTATACCCCCATAGTAGGGCTTAATATGCCTACATTATATGTTATTTGGGGAGCATAGTGAGGTCTACTGTGGGTTTATATAGAACTGATGATAATAAGGTTTGGTGGGGTTTAATATTTGTCCCCAGTAGAGGCCCTCTCCACACTCCCCTGCACTGGTCTAACTTTTCCAATGCTTGTAATACTGTATGACATGCAGTACTGCAACAGTATTGTAAAACTGGGACCAGTGTAGTAGAGCAGGGAGAGCATCTACAGCCTAATAGCCCTTCTCACTTCCATCACCGGCCACAGTGCAGTTGTGGACACAGACACATATTTGTGTCAGTCTCTGCAAGCACTTTGAGTAAGCTCCCGGAAGAGAGTCTCCAGCAGCTGGTGCTGACATGTCATCCACTGGACGCCTGTCTGTCAGAAGCTTACACACACTGCTGGCAGCCAACATCATGGAGGATTGAACAAAAGAAACAAGGTCAATTTTATTAAAAAAACATATAGAACACTAATATGGAGTGTAATTTGCACCAAATAAAGAGGAATAAAGTGTTTTATTATGAGACAAATAGACTGTATTCTATATTATGAAGCTCCTAAATTTTCCTTAATTTCGCTCATATTAGGACTGATCCAGAACAACGCCCGCCGGTTGTCATTTTTGCCGATCTGCGCATGCGCCCGTCAGATGTTTTCTTGCGTATGAAGCTATTTTCATTATTGTGAATGGTGCGTCCCTAACTCTAACGTATTTACGGTGGTAGGCGCATGCCAAGCTTATGATCACCATAAATATGCTAGAGTTAGGGAATGTAGGCGGGGGGAAGGATGGTAATTAGGCAGGAAGGGATGGGTTTACAAATTATGGCTGGGTCGTAGAAACGCCCTGCCATACTTACGCTGAGAAAAGTTAGGGTAGGCTCCAGCTGCCGTAAGGAAGTGTAAGTACGGCAGGACGGGGGAGTGTCAGGGGAGTGCATAGAAGTTACGGCTATGCGTAAATACGAACGCCACATAGCTGTAGCTCTGGATCAGGCCCGTTATCCATAATAATATGGATGCACCATCAAACACCTTTATATACCAGCAGTAATGTCATACCCTCCATCTACCCTCCCAGGGAACTACTTGGTCAGAATCCGGTACAAGAGCCCTTTTAACTGGCACAGTCCATTAAAAAACGGTACTGTGCCTATTTAGCAGGTACAGGTCTGTACTGGTAAAAGGGCTATACGCACCTTTCAGTCCTGCAGCATCTGAGCAGTATAGCAGAACAGCAGGAACAGACTCCTAAGAATCCAGAGCTTGTTAAGTGTATATTCGGTCCATTAACACCAAGAGCATTACAGAAATGATAGCAGTTTTCATCAAACTTGTGAAATTAAATGCACACGCACCCATGCACATTCCAGCGCATTCAGAATGAAGTGAAATGAAGTGGGTGGGAGATTTTATTACCATGTAAAGTAGAGGCGGTACGCGGGGAGACTGGGCAAGGTTGTAAGCTGATAGTGGCCATACTTGCATTTTAACCAGGTTCCTTATCTGGCTAAGGGATTTTTTTTTTTTATAAAATATCTTGCGCCCTGCACAGCGTCCATTGCTGCATGTATGCAGCATAGTGTCTGGGAATTGGGCATCTGCACCACTATCCTCTGGTGCATGGATGTCGCCATCTTGCCTACTGTCATGTGATTCCCAGAAGCCACTCAGATATTCCTCTGCAGCACACATGAGCCAATCTGTGCACTGGGTGGGCTATTTAAACCCTGTGCACGGATCCCTCAGTGCCAGGACAACTTGGTCCTTTAAGGTGCCTGGTTCCAGCCTGTCTTGCATCCTGCTTCCTGAATTCCTTGCTAGAGAAACTTGTTTCTCCAAGCCCAGCTGCTTCTCCAATCAAAGCTGGCTTCTCCAAGCCCAGCTGTTTCTCTAATCAATTCTGCTTCTCCAAGCTTATCAGCATTACTACAGCTGCCAGCATAACCTGTTCTACAGCTACCAGCATTACCTGCACTGCAGTTAGCTTATCTGCACTACAGCTACCAGCTTACCTGCACTACTGCTACCAACCTGCCTGCTCTCCAGCAGTCCGCTGTCCAGTCCAGTCTCTGGAGCAATCCAGTCCAGTCCAGCGTCCAGTCTCTGGAGCAGTCCAGTCCAGTCTCTGGAGCAGTCCAGTCCAGTCTCTGGAGCAGTCCAGTCCAGTCTCTGGAGCAGTCCAGTCCAGTCTCTGGAGCAGTCCAGTCTCTGGAGCAGTCCAGTCTCTGGAGCAATCCAGTCCAGTAGTCCGCTGTCCAGTCCAGTCTCTGGAGCAATCCAGTCCAGTCCAGCTGTTCGCTACACTGTCCTGATCCTCCTAGCCCCAGCTGCTTCGTATGCACAAGCATTACCTCCAGCCTGCCAGCTTCCACTACGTTGCCTGTCATCCTACACGTCCCTCGGAACCCGCTACTAATCCCAAACATACCCAGACCGTGACATACCTTAAGTTCTCCAAGTATTGTGGGGCATGATACATACATTGCTTTTCTGGTTAGCCCCTTTTTATGTCTATAGTTTACTGTGTCAAGTAGGCAAGTGCATACTGCCGGCCACTCACCATCATCTGCCTGCTTATCCCTGCCCCTCTTGCTGTGATTAGATATGCGGATGTAAAAGAAAGCCCCGTCAGATGGATTTTCTAGCATATGGAACTAAGGTGATCCATTGCATAACATCTTCCCGGGGCATGCACACTTCATTCTAGCAGCTTGTGGAAGCCATTTGTCAGACAGAGATTTGGATCCAGCCCAAGATGATGGAAAGGATCACTAAACAGTTAAATATAGACAAATATGGGGCTAACCAGAAAAGCAGTGTATCATGTCCCACGGTATAAAAACCACTGAATATTTAGCATATAAATGCTTATTTAATAGCTGTGACAGTCACTTACTTTATGAAGAGTGTTTAATAGGGTATTGAACAGAGATATATTTAGTGGAAATATGTTTAGCCAATTATAAACTTCCTTTTTCATTCTATTTTTATTTTAGGAAGTTTTTATAGTGAAATGTTGCATTAATGTCATAAGTCAGACAGGTTTTAACAGAAGCTATATGGAAAGTAATAAAACGTGTCAGTTTCAATTTCCTTCCCAATTAAAAGGAGCCATGCATCCAGACACATGGTGTAACTTTTGCAGTGCTTACCATTTAAGCACTCCTCATGTTCAAATTAAGTACTTCACTAACAGGGGAACAGAAAAATGAAGGCAAACAGTCGAATCACAGAATACAATGAGGAAATAGCTCATTAATCATTTATTATTTGCTTGTTTGGACTTTTATTAGCATTGAGTTTAGCTAAAGAATTTATTTTAATGGATATCCCCAGGGGCCTGCTGTCGACACCATTCATTATTTATGAAAGAAATATTATTTAGCATACATGTTCAAGAATAGTCAGGTCAAGAAACTCCGCTGTGTATATTGAATTTTTAATATGATTGCTAATTGTTTTTACACATGTGTGTATTGATCCTTTCGATGTTTAATCATAGTGACAAACAAACATATTCATTGCATAGCTTATTACAGGAGCTGAATCAATAAACACTATAGTAAATGTTCTTAATAACAAATATAGCTTATGTTTTCCTCAGATTATTTCAAAAATAACAAATTTCCTGTGTTTTACTTTTTTTGGGGGATTTCCGGATAATTTTACTGTAAACACGTTTACCTAATATTATTTGAATTATGAAAAATCCCCTGAGGAAATGTGCATTCAAGCAAGTGAGAGAGTCCTGGGGCTAGATTTACTAAACTCGAGATTGTCTAAATCGCCACTGTTTGCTAATGTTTAGTGGCGCTAAATCGCCCATAGTAAATTCAGCGATTTTAAGTTAAAAAACTCTTGCGATGTCCAGCGATTTCAAATGGCGATTTCATCTCGACCTTAGCCCCTAGTCTCGTCATATTGTGACAAGTCCAGGTAGTGAGATGCCATCTCCTGGGTAGACAGAGGCACTTTTATACGAAATCTTCAGCTGACTTGCAAAGGGTATACAGTAAGTGGTCTCAGCTAGTTTGACTGAAAATACAGGCAATGTTTCACAATACACAAGCCAACAAAATTAACCCTAGCCTGTCCAGCTCCTATTTTACACAATCAGTCACCCATGTCTTACTGTGCAACACCTTCTGTGCCATGCATACACAACAACACAGCTTCAGCCTGACAATGCTTACAGGCTGGGGGTCTTAAAGACTTGAGATAAGGCTGGTGAATGAAGTCCGTCCTCTCTCTTCATTCACAACCACAGGAACCCTTAACCCAGCTTTTAGCAAAGCACAACAGTGCAGTATTTGGTTTTAAGTGAAGCAGGTCATAGTATAAATACAATTAACAAATATCTGAATGGAATGTGCTTATCTGAAATCTCTTTAGTGAAATTATTTCCTCAAATGCTGGATCCACAATGTTTGATACAGATGATAAAGATTCCAGTCCAAAGTGTCCACAACCATTTGGCAGCAGGTGTGCAGCCAAGCAACACTGATGAAGTCTTCATCGCAAGATTTCATCAGGGGGATCTATAATTATTACTTCTCTTTAGGAGTTGATCACACAAGTGGAACTCTCTGTGTATATATATATATATATATATATATATATGGGGGGGGCAGTGGAGGAGAGCCCAACACAAGATCCCGAGCTCAAGCTCTGCAGAATTAATTTTTAATCTATCAAAGAGGGCACTTACAGCCTCAGAAACATCAGTTTTATCGAAAAGGTTGTCCTTTGTCTCCTCCACCTCGTTCAACACGTTGCAGTGGAAAATAGAGCATTTCCGCCTGACCAGGCAATTACGCCTTAAAGAATATTTTGAGACACATTCACAGGCGGAATGAAATATCCCAGCACAATATGCACAATTCAAACCTAGATCGAGCTTCGATCCGCCTGGCCATAATGCGTCTATTAGGTGCTACAGTAGTCTGCTTGATGACTCAGTAACTAAAGCTTCCAGAGCATTACCACCGATGGGTCAAAATCTGACGAGAAAAATGCCTTGAGAGATCTGGGATCATATACAGACATTATAATTCGCCCCGCCGACAAGGGGGGGTGATTGTTGTTATGGATCTGGAAGCTTACAGAACGGAGATCTTGCGCCAACTAGCAGACGCTGCGAGATGCAAAAATTTACCCTCAGATCCCACCAAAGACTTTTCAAGAGACATTGAGATGATTCTGAACAAGGCAAGAGAATCTAAAAATCATTGACGACAACGAGGATCATGCCCTGTTACAGCCGGAGTTCCAACATCAAGGACCGCATAATGCGAACTGATATTACTCCTATTAGACCCAAACCTGAAACCTTTCTGAGCAAAGCACCAGGGTGCTATAAGTGCTTAAATTGCATAACATGTCGTTTTTTAGAACCAGGAAAATACTTTGTATACCCGTCCTCAGGAAGAAAATATTTGATAAGGCATGTCCTTACATGCACTACAAAATTCATAGTGTACACTTTGAGATGTCCCTGCGGTTTGAGTTACGTAGGGAAGACTAGAAGAACCCTACGTGAGAGATTGGCACTCCAACGGTCTGCCATTCGGGCGGCTTTGGCTTTGGCACTGGCAAGTCTGAACAACCAGTGGCCCAGCACTTTGTCACTGCTGGTCACTCGTTACCAGAACTAAGATGTAAGATAATAGACCACATTCCGTGGTCGCCCCATGGAGGTGATAGGGATCTGGATCTTTTAAAACTGGAAGCTCGATGGATCCACACTTTGGGAACGGTATCCCCGGGTGGACTGAATGAGGTTCTACCTCTGTCATGTTTTTTGATGGGTTGACCCTGCAGTTTGATGTTGTAGGGCGAGTGGGCATCAACTAACTCTCTATGACTTGGGTGTATTTAATTGCTGTGGGGTTTTGGGTTAGAATGGAACATCCTGAGAGACATTATATGTAAATTTTGTATATGGTCTGTGTCAGTTGTTAGCTCTCTCTGTCTATCTTGACAATAATGTTCTTTAATATGGTGCTAGGTGCTTTTAGGTATACATGTATCTGATTGATCTTAGCACCAGGGGGAGAGAAATATGTAAAACATAGACTGGGAGGAGGTGGCAGACAGGGATCAAAGCATTATTGTTTGAAATTTTAAGATTTTGATAGTTGCACATGTTGAATCACTTTATTTTGTTTCAGGCCGCGGCAAATACGGTGACTCCGGATACAGGGCTCAGCTGTCAACGGGGTAAGACTGCTTGTTGATCCTGGTTGCCGGGATACGGCTTGCAGTCCGGGACTGGAAGTCAGTGGAGAGCATCAGCATCAGTGCGCCGTTGGCTGGGCGGTCTCTGTGCGTGGGGGTGGCGGTGAATGCCTTTAGGCAATTTGTTTGTTACAATAAATGTTGTTGGCATAAGGTATGTGGTAATGTCCCTGATGAAAGTTATGTGTTCATAACTGAAACATTGGAGTAAACAGTTTAGATTTTTCAGTGAAGTCTGTGAGTGCCTCAATGCTAGAGACTGTCATACACCCTTTTCTTGTAAAGAAGTTACAACAGGTTTTTATGTACAATCTACACTAAAGTATTGGTTTTATTATTTATGTGAATAAAAACTGTGTTTTTATACTACACTTGAGTGGTAACAAACAGACTGGGTGGGTAAGCTTACACTCTATAGGACAGTGGGTTTGATACATAAGGACAAGTACTATATATCACATAATGGATCAGCCAGGGTGTATGGTAAAAGTGCACAGTGCTCTGTATGATCCAATCACACAGCAGTGTTAGTAGCAGAGATAAGGTGATTTGAGAATAGAAATAGAGAGTTTGCTGGGTTTGTGTTAATAATGTAATAGAAAGGCAAAGTGGAAAGCAATGTGGTTGTTAAAGTGGTAAATAAAGCTTAAGAAGGTTGATGAATGTGATAAGCTTGTCTGAAGAGGTGAGTTTTAAGAGACTGCTTGAAAGTTTGGAGAGTAGAGGATAGTCTTAATGGGTGAGGAAGGTTATGCTAGAGAGTGGGTGCAGCCCAAGAGAAGTCCTGTAACTGGGATCAGAGCATTTATTAAGTATAGAAGAGAGTAGTAAATCTTTTGATGATCTGAGAGAACAATCTTGGATATATTTTGAGACAAGTGAGGATATGTATGTAGGTGCAATCTTGTTTATGGCTTTATAGGTTAGCAAGAGGATTTTGTATATGTATGCAGACAACTAATGTAGAGATTGACAGAGTGGAATAGCTCTAGATGAACAATCTTGCTGCTGCATGCACTATAGACTGTATGTCACAAAACACAATACTTAGTGGTCCAGGCGCTACCTTTTCCTTGGGGTTTCCAGCCGTGCTTGCTCCGGTTTTCCATCACGGCCTACTCATGTTAAATTCCCAGTGCTTCCTGACTTCTGGCTATCTCTGAGTTCCACAGTATCCACATTGGATCGTATTCACACTTAAGAGTAAAATTGCAACTTAATTAAATATACGCACGTGAAAAATCCGCAAAACGGATTCAGAGAAAAGAAGGAAACCGATTAAACACTCCCCCTGGGTCGGGAGTGCAACGTAAGGACGTAAGTCTTTCTTGCCTATAATTAGGTACATGTAGACTTTATTAACTGTCAATCGGTTGTGCATAATGGTGCTTAAAATTGCTTATGATTCAAAGATACGTAACTAAATGCACTTTTGAAAAGATTAAAAAAATAACAAAAAAACAGCTTGTATTCTGATTAACATATGTAAACAAATGTTAGACCGCATATACGCAATCTACGTATCGAAACGATACGCAGCTTACGTACAATAGCTACTACGCATGCGCAGTAGCTACTGTTTATTGAACTACGTCCGTCTATGGAAGACGGATGTAGTTCTGGATCCGGCCCATAATATTTATCTGTATTCTTTTTTAAGCTGATATCATTATGCATTTTGCAATCAACTCTGCATTAGAAAAGTGTTCTTCCAGTTAGTAGGAAAGAAATTATGTCTATACTGGATTCCTTGAAACCAGTGATTCCTACTACTTTCACTTTGACAAATGTACAGCTGCTTAGCAAGGCTGCCATCAGGAGGGGACAGCCGGGACTATTGTCCCAGGCCAACAGCTTATGGGGAATGCTGATACCTACCTACATACTAGTATCCTACCGCCAATACTTGCTGCAGGGAGCTGTACATTAGCAGGCCAATGCACAGGAAAGGATTTCCCTGCACATCGGCAGGGCCAGATTAAGGCTTCGGGGGGCCCGGGGCACTTCAGACAGGGGGGCCCTGGCTCCTCTCGGACCAGTCAGTCTCAATACCCCTTCTTATCTGTGCCAAGCCAGCCTTATTGTCCTCCTCTTTATTAGTGTCCAGTCAGCCTTATTGCTCCTTCCTTCTGTTTGTCCAACCAGCCTTTGTGCCCCTTCCTTCTGTGTCCATTTACCCTTAATGCCCCCCCCTCTTGGTGTCCATTCAGTCCCTGCCCTAAGCTATAAACAGGCAGCACCCCGGGTATTTGCAGGTAAACTGTTAACTAGGTCTTGGAGGTATTGACAGTGTGGGATACCAGTGAGTGTAATACAGGGTTGCCGACTTTTTAGAGCTTCCCTCCAGGAGAACATAGAGGGAAGCCATGGATTTCTGAAAGGGGGAGGGGCTTAATTACATGATTTATGCAAATTGTGTCATTAAGTCCCACCCCCTGTCAATCACTCCTGTAATCTCCAGCGTTTCAGGGGATGGATGGGGCTTGATGACATCATCAAGCCCCACACATCCCTAGTAACGCTAGGGATTAGTGT
>WWET01000373.1:18933-39823 GCA_011038615.1 Limnodynastes dumerilii
ATATACATATATACACATCAGTTATCAATCAGTTGGCTATAAATGTAAACTTTTTAAAAATTATTACCAGCTCTTGCAACACACCCATGAGGTGGCTGCCCAGTGTGGTTTTTGTTTTTGAAGCAGTCGTCAGTAGCCCTAATCCCCAGCTTTCCTTTCTGTTCACTTTTACATTGTTAATAACATCATTTAACATCAATCACAATAAGCCACCCCACTTTCTGTCAAACTTTGCCCACAATTGGCCTTATTTATTCAAACCTCATCCTCTTTTTCAAAAGCCCCTTTTCTTTTGTGGCCTACAAATCAGGACAGTCCCTCCTAAATCAGGATGTGATATCATCCAAATCCATCCAGTGGAAGGCCCAGAACAGGCTCCCTGTGTCAAAGTTCTTCCCAGCATATACAAACAGGAGGTCTCAGTGGGAGTCCAACCCTATAGTATATCTTATGGGATCCAATTACCATTCTGTGAATTCTTCTTCAAAATCCATCACTCAAATAAGCTCCACCCCTGTGTCAGTCAAACTCCGTCCACAACTGACCTTATTTGTTCAAACAACACCTTTTTCATATTTCCTGCCCTTTTTGCAGCCCACAAATCGGGACAGTTCCTCCTAAATAGGTATGTGATTAATAAAAGGTGGATCATGCCATACTCAGTACTGCTGACTGCCAAATCCATACCCTCCAACTCCACTCCATTAGGTAAAAAATACTCTGCTCCTCAGTTTCCAACTGTCATTTTTTAAATATTAGTTAATTCATTTAAACCAGGTGAATGATAATTGATAAATAATAATCCTAATGAACCAAGCTCTCCCTCTGAAGCGGTCACCAACACCTCCTAAGCTATATACCTCCAATTTACCTCTAAATTTGTCAGTCCAATACTCCACTAGGGAATACCGGATGAACCAACACAAAATGAACCAATAAAGAATGGGGTATTAGTGTCCGTGCTGAGTGTCTTTAGCAGAGTATGTTTGTACCAATGGGCCTGATCCAGACCTAGTGAAGTGCTTGAACTTAGTTACTCCTGGGCTAAACCATGTTGATTTCAGGGGGAGTCAAGTTAATTGTATTCTTTGCATGCAGGGATATATGTTTGAATTGCTTACTGCACACAGATACTGACCAGCTTTACTATCACACTGTTATTTAGACTTGGGATAGGAAACATCACCTCTCAACTCTAATACTGTTTGCAACAGATGAAATATGACTCCCCTGCAATCAACATGGTTTAGCCCAGGAGTAACTAAGTTCATGCACTTAAATAGGTCTGGATCAGGCCCAATGTATCTTGCAAGGTCAATTTCAATGTTCAGATAGTCTTTAGACTGCTCCCGTAATTTTCAATCCTTTGTGTCTCCTTCTCCACTTTCTTCCCTTTTCTTTGTGTTTATGATCCTTTTCTTTGTCTTTCAAATTCTCCGTCCCAGAAGGAAGAAGAGAGATCCTAGTGCAACAACGTCCGAATCAGGTAAAGCTAAATTATCCAGGTTAAATATCTACTCACACTTTATAAGTCGATACAGCAAGACGGACAATCATTTCTTTCCCGTTTCTCCTCTTAAGAGCCCGTCTAGATGTCCCCTGGGTCCGCCTCTCCCGCTCAACGTGAAAAAAGAAAAAAAGAGATCTTCATGCTACACAGCAAACAGGTAAGTTCAAGATAATAGGAAGAACCCTACTCACACTATTTAATTTTTTTAATTTGTGGATGTTTTAATAAAAGAAAAGCCGTATTGGAAGAGTTCCGCGCTCCTTTATTTCAAAGACTTTGGTAAGGTGGAGGGAAGTACAGACGGGAGAAAGATAATTGAGAGGCACGACCCCAAGGGGGTCAATTGTGAGTAGCACTTGTATTTATTTAACTTGTTGCTATAGGATACTATGCAAGGGGAAGTGTGTTTTCTCTTTTTCATAAGGATCTGGAAATTCGAGTTCCTATGATATTTGAGGAGCGCTGCACAAGGACTTTTTTGCTTTTCTTTCCAGTGCTGAATATGAGCCGGGAGGCTTTCCTGCAGAAAAAGGAAATTTGGAAATATCTTTATGAGCCTGCTTTACAAGACACATATAGTGTGAGTAAGGTTCTTCCTATGGTCTTGAACTTACCTGTTTGCTGTGTTGCACGAAGATCTCTTTTTTCTTTTTTCACGTTGAGAGGGAGAGGTGGACCCAGGGGACATCTAGATGGGATCTTAAGAGGAGACACGGGAAAGAAATTATTATAAGTCGATACAGCAAGACAGACAAAGTGTGAGTAGACAAATGGAAGCTCAGGATCAGATTAAATTGTACCTAATGGAATGGGTCATGTTGGAGGGTCGGCAAATCTAGAACAGGCTCAGAACAGGCTCCCAGGTTAAATTTCTGCTCAGCGTACACCAGTGGGAGGTTCGACAGGGAGCCAAACCCCCCACCCCCCAACCTGGCCAGGATTCAACTGCACCACCTCACTTTGGATTCATCCCAATCGGTGTAGGGGTGTTGGAATGCATATCCAAGGTGACCTAACAACCTGTATTTGTCGAGCCCTGATATACATAAATACTGCAAATAGACAAAGATATTTGTGTCATGAAAATGCAAATGCAAAATGTAAATCTATACCCAACATCCCTGTAGGCTATTAATACATTTTATAAAATAAAAACAGAGCAAAAAGAAGATATCATGTTCTGAGAAAGTGTTTTGTGACCTACACAAACAGCATCCCATTCAAGGAGATCTACTGTCAAGGAATATCATTGCATATCTGTTTTGACACAAAATGCTCTAAAGTGAATTGCCACTGAGCAATAGCTGACAGATGAAAGTTCATAGATTTATTTCATCAGAAGCATCTCCTATGGAATGCCAGGTATATGTGAAAATGGACAACTAACAGACTGCACAACACTCAGCCTGGTGTGCATTTTTATGATTACAAATCAGTTTTCTTTGACGGAGCCCATTTTTCATGACAACGTCTTGAACTCCCTGCTGGTCCTGCCAAATGTTATAACTTCATCAGTGCATGTGGGAATACATTTAAAAAAAAAAACCCTGCATTTTGCTGAAGTGCTGTAACTTTTGAGAAACCGGGGAAGTGACTAAGCCATTAGATGCACACATATTACACAATTTTATTCTTTTAGCCATTTTAAATAGCATTGGTCATTTGTACTTAACAAATGAAATGATATCTGTTAAAGAATTTGCTAAGGAACAAATATATATATTTTGCTCACAAAATCACAATATTTTTATATTTTTAAGACCAGATACTACCAATAAAACATTGGACTGTATCCAGAGCTCTAATTAAGCTGTGTCTGTAGCTCTGAATGCAGCAATCTCTCCACATGTGACACCACTCCCAGTTTCCAAAATAAAGACAAAGGAAAAGGAAGACAGCGCTGGGATAAACAGTAAATAGATAATAATGAGCATAAACCTATATACAGATAAGGACAATGGACCTGATTCCCACTTAAGAAGGCTTTAGGTTCTTAATTATACGCAACTAGTAACAAGGCGACTCCCCTGCAAGCCCCCGGTTTTCAGCTTCTTAACCGATTTAAGAATGCCATAGGGCTACCTTTTGTTTACCTAACCGTGCCCATATTTCCTCATTTAAATGCCTCCCTCCACCCAATCTTCTTATCTTCGTTCTTAAGTTTCCCAACATGCCCCTTCCTTTTTAATTTACTACGAACCTAGAAGAAATAGGTTCGTAATGATGATTCAGAGCTGTACCTTTCTTACATCTTACATAAATTGCTAATATTAGGTTACAAGGCATGCACAGTATATCCCTTCTTATATATATGCATCTAACAATATGCAGATTCTTAAGTGTAAATCAGGTCCAATGACCTTATTAAAGAGTCCTAATACAGTTCATGTAAAAATTCCATTGAAAGCGGCACATAAGTAATAAAATTTGTAAAAATAAAAGTCTCTGAAGTCTATATTGAATAAGTCCATTGATCCCTTACTGTATCCTAGTATACTTGTTCACCCAAATGGCAGTAACATAGTGGGGAAATAAAACATATTTCACTTGATGATCACTTTTCAGAAAGGGCTGCACCCGAAACGTGTCAAGGTGGGTGTATTTCACTTTGGAACCTCTCATATCCAGAGAACTTGTCTTCTTTAGGTGATGATTGTACCAGCTCCTGTTAGGATGTCCACTTGCACAGCCTCTTCCCCAGGATCCCCAGTCACCCTGGTATTGGATTTTTCTTCTAATTTTTGCACCTTCCTTTTTAGTAGAGATGTGCGGGCTCGTTTCTCAGAGAACCGAACCCACCTGAATTTGGGGATCCGAGGCTGGATGTGAGCACAGCTCAGATCTCCGTGCCCGCCTCGGATGACGACACCGAGGCCGAACTGCAAAATCCCACGTCGGATCTTGCTGGGTTTTGCATTCGGTGCTGGAAGAAGCAGCGCGGAGGAAGGAGAGAATGACGCAGCAAAGGTAAGTAAGGTATTACTAGGGAGAGCTGCACACATGATAGGGATTCCTGAGAGGAGCTGGGCACATGATAGGGATTCCTGAGTGGAGCTGGGAACATGATGGGGATTCCTGAGTGGAGCTGGGAACATGATGGAGATTCCTGAGGGGAGCTGGGCACATTATGGGGATAACTGGGGGAGCTGGACACATGATGGGGATTCCTGAGGAGAGCTGGACACATGATGAGGATTCCTGAGGGGAGCTGGACACAGGATGGGGATTCCTGAGGGGAGCTGGGCACATGATGGGGATTCCTGAGTGGAGCTGGGCACATGATGGGGATTCCTGAGGGGAGCTGTACACATAGTGGGGATTACTGGGGGAGCCAGACACATGATGGGGATTCTTGAGGGGAGCTGGACATATGATGGGGATTCCTGAGGGAGCTGGACACATGATGGGGATTACTGGGATAAACTGGACACATAATGGGGAAACTGGGGGGAGCTGGACTTATGATGTGAATACTGGGGGGAGCTGGAGACAAGATGGAAATACTGAGGGGAGCGGGACACATGATGTGAATACTGAGAAGACAGGAGACATGATGGGTGATACTGGGGGGCTGGAGACATATGATGGGGGATTCTAAGGTGCTTGAGACATACAATGAGGTTACTGGGGGTTTGGCTGCGGTGCTGTGTGACAAGGGGCTGCCACGTGGGGCTGTCTACTGTAAAGGGGCTGTATACTGTATAGGGGCTGTGTACTGTATAGGGGCACAGCTATACTGTGGTTGTGCTCTGCCCAACCGCAGTAGGTGACAGATTTGTCTTTTTTGTGGACAGATTTGTGCAGCAATCACAAAGTGATTTCTGTCGGAGATAGGATCTTCGTGCGCGCCTCGGATGAAGTCACTGAGGCCGAACTGCCAAATCCTGCATCGGATCTCATGGGGTTTTCGCATTTGGCAGTGGAGGAAGGAGCGAGGGATGCAGCCTCTAGTGTCTATGACGTCAAATACACTATAAAAGGGGGATTTCTAGTGACCAAATGGTCATTAGCAGCGGCACCTCAGAACAGGAAGCAGGAGGACGTCGTGTTAAGAGCCAGAAGAGGCCAAAGACTATATTCTAGCAATGGAGCAGCATCTACTATCAAGAGGAGCAGCATCTTCAATCAAGAGGAGAAGATCTTCAATCAACATTTCCCGAACAGCTTTCAACACGTCAAGAACTACTAGCAAGTCATCCCAAGACAGATGACTGCAAAACAGTGAGTCCATACTTCACTATATTTTTTGCACACATTTACACTATACATTATCCTTAGGTTTAGTTAGTACACGGTGGCCACCATTATAGTTTAATAAAACACACAGAGACACATTAGTTAGTTTTAATGTATATTAATTTATTGTTTAATCATTTATTGTATATTCATGTTTAATATTTCTGTTTATTGGGGAAACTTTTTTTTTTTTGACATTACTCTGCATCATTACCCTTTGTCAGGCTGACGCTTATAGTACTTGCACTACTTTTGTTTTCTGCCACTGCTGTGTGGCAATGTTTCATAGATGTGCTATAAACTGCAGTGTGTGTTTGTGCTGCTACTCTGTTGTTTAGTAATAGTAAGTAACAAGCCAGCCCACTGCAGCGTTTGGCCTAAGCTGTATGAAAATAATATTGTTACCTGTGAGGTGCTCAAAATAGACTAGAAATTACTGGAAATTATTGTTAATGGGGTTAATAATAATATAGGGACAATAAAGAGCCAAATTATGCGATTTTTAGCATTTTGTAGCAATTTTTGAAAACAATATAGATCCAAAAACAAAACCAAAACACGTGGGGGCGATTTTGGCAAAACCAAAACCAAAACACGAAGATCCAAAACCAAAACCAAAACACGGGCGTCAGTGAACATCTCTACTTTTTAGTAATAATTATATATTGTATGTCTTTATTGTTGAGGTTTTGTCCATCATGCGAGTTATTCTTTTATGAATTATAGTAAACTTAATTTTTTTAGACAATTTGATGTCTGGTAGCTGATTTAATATATGTTGTTTCTCCCCTATGTTACTTCCGTTTGGGGGAACGAGTATACTAGGCTGTGAATCAGTCATGCGTTTAGTTGCTTAAAATTGCTTATGATTCAAATATATGTAACTAAATGAACTGATGAGGTTTGGAAAAGTAAATAAAAGTATTTAAAAAAACAGCATGTACTCTGATTAACATATTTAAACAAAAGAAACCATTAAAAATACAACTTTAAATAGGAATAATTATGATTTACTTAACAAAACACAAACGCATACTGCATGAAGTTATAAATATAATGATACTCTACATATAGAGTCTTTCACAAACATTCAAACATTATTTATTTATTTTCATCGTTTGAGGGTTGTGGCGGAGGGGGTAGTGGGGGAAGGGGTTATTTTTTTTTTATTACAAAACAAAATAAAATCTGTGCGGTTAAGGCTCCGACTGCTTTTTTATTTTTTTTATTTTTTTTAAATACGGTCAATTCAGAGGTACGTGTTTCTATTGAAACACGCACCTCTGAATAGCACGTTTTAGCGGTTGTGACTTCCGCATCCTTTAAAACTCTGAATCAGGTCTTAAGAGTCTTGCCCTCTAGCCACGCATGTGGGACTCATTATTTGTTGATGTGTGCATCAGTCCTAAGTCAGTCGGCCGTGGTTTACGTGCATATACTTAGGTTCTAGTCATGCACGGTTTAACTGATCGTAAAAATAAACACAGAGATTCTGCACTTACTTAAGCGTGAATCAGAGTCTTTTATATCCTATAATGGTAACAGAGCTTCAGAGAAGTATGTGTTGCCTCAATTTAGGTCAAATTAGGTATTTTGTTTGTGCTCATTCTCTGCATTGGCCATCTGGGAAATTAAGAGGTTGTATACTTTCATGTAATTTAAACTCAGGGTGTTAGATTGTGCTGTGATAAATAATCAAAGTCACAGACTATTTACTTTAAAAAGGATTATAATTTGTGTTCTTCTTGACTAATTGGGTTTCTGGTATTTCAAACTAAGATTTAGGTGGGAATAGATCAACCGTCATAAAACCTGTGTGGGGCTGATTCAGAATTTGGGAGTAAGGGCAATACAGGTGCAAGTGTACAGCTTAGTAAAACCATTTTGCAAAGTGACGGTTGCAAATTCATTTGTATTCTTTTGCATGTAGGAAAATGAAACCGAGAGCTGTCCTAAGCTAGAGGACATATAAACTCCTCGGCTGTGGGCTGGCCCCCCTCCTCACAAGCTTAGTTTCTGTGGGATGGTTGTGGCCAATGGCATTAGGGGTGGGCGTTTTGAAGGGTGGGTTTTAGGGGATATATATATAAGTGTGCCTCCATTTTGTTCCAGGTCTTTTCCTGGAGTGTCTTTTCCCTCCCTCCTCATCCCTATGTTTAGGTTCTGCTAACTTGTTCTTGCTTTTCAGACGGGGCATGATTTTGGCAGTAGCAGTCGGAAACAGCAATTGCTAAGCGCATGGGAATGGTGTTTTAAATTGGTAAGGATAGGTACACCCCTGGATTGCGATTTGAACACAGGCCAAGAGGCGGGGTTCTTTCTGCCGCTTGAGGCGTGCACGGGGAAGGGGGGTTAGTACCCGTATGTCCTTACCTTGGGGGGCGCTTGACAGGGGATGCCTGTCTGGTAGGTTGATGTTACCTTTGCTGCTGTTCCCTTACTGCTGTTGTCGCCACCTATCACTAAAAGTCATAGTCAATTCTAATTCCAATTAATAAATTATGCCCCCTTTTATAATCCAACTCATGTGTCCGTGTCGTTATTGGGGTTTTGTTCGGGGGAGGGACAGGCTATCAGCCGTGGGAAGTTTAATACTTTTCTTTGGCACAGAACGCACACATACTGCATAACTTTAATGCATAATGTTTAATCTGTAAATTAAAATTTGAAAATTTCACCTCTCAATTCTGTTTTCACAATTTAAATTTGCCTCCCTTCACACTTCAACATGGATTTACTCATGTTTACGCTTGCACTTATTTTGCAGCTGTAAGTGCAGTTCTGGATCAGCCCCTGTATGTACAAAGGTGCATAAATAAGACGTTAGCATCAATAGAAAAGTAGATGAAAGAAAAAAATTGCCCTACAACCTTTTAAGAGAGGGGCTGACTGGGTTGCAAGTTCCACTAAAAAATTCTTGCTGCCATACATCATTGAAACATGCATTAACTCTCTGTACATAAATACATAAAACCGTTATTTACGCTGAATGTAATTACAATTTTAGGGATATATTTATTAACTCTAGTATAATGTAATTAAATGGCATATTTAGCTAGCTTATTCTTTTATTGATGTAATATTTAATCATGAACAGTATATTCACCAAATCCCAGATATCTTGCATGATGTTTTAACTTGGGGAATAGTTTTACAATTAAAGCATTGCAAGTAATGGTAAGGCACAATCAGGTACACTGTTAACTGTGAGCATGGTGTGTGCAATTAATCATTACTAAACAATACATTTTCTTCTTCTTTTTTCTATTAACAAAGCACATACCATCTATCATCTCTTATGTATTATTATCATGGTGCTTGCACTATTCCCCCATTGCTAATACCTGTAATTTTATAACTCTAAAAATTGTGATTGTGAAAATTTTTCGTTTTTTTTATTACAGTAGAGAAATATATATATTTTCATATTATGTATGTATTAAGTTGCTATGCTTTGAATATATATAAAAATCCATGTAATTAGATGTAGAGAAGCAAAACATTGATTATTTTAAATATTTAGGTACCTAAATACTTAGTCCAGCACCCTTCTAAATGCAAAGGTTATGTTCCTTTCAATCATCTAACAATTATTGAATGTCTCCCTTGCCACAAGCTTCCAAAAGTCCACCGGAAACCACCAATTTATTTACAAATTAACTAAATTGGCTCTACGCTATTTAAACGTTTCCTCCAGGCTCTCCCCACTATGGACTAAGAATTTTCCCTGACGAAGCCCGATTCTATTAGGGTGAAATGCGTAGGATCTCATCCACTTAACCAGAGAGCTCTCTCCTTTCTGTGAGGAAGCACCGCTACAGAAGGAGCGTTAACCTGCATACATCCAGACCTGGGGAGTGCACTCCCTAGCCGGGAAAGCGGGATATCAGACCGGTGGACAACAGCCACACGCAGGACTTCAAGCTCCACCACCCGGCACAACTGTCTGCCTGCATTTGTCTTGTAGAAGCGGGATTTCAGACCAGCGGACATCAGCACTGGTGCAAAGATCCACCACCTGGAACCCTGTCTGCTCGCAGCCAATACTACAGGACAGAACGCTGCAGAAGACTACATGCAGGTAACACAAGAACTGTTTATCTGTCACTATTGACTACACTGCAGCATCGTGGAACTCTGTCTTTGACTGCTATATCTCTCCCTGTGGAGTCAGCTTACCAGACGGCACCCAGCCTCAGGTTTAGCAGTATATATTCACACCAGTACTCACTGCTCTGGAGCACTTTTACACTTTGGTTCAAAGAACTTTGATTTGTGTGATCTCTATGAACTGATTGACTATCTTGACGTGCTCTTGCCTATTATACACACATCCACATCCTGATTGCTGTATTTGCTACATCTAATTATCTTTCCATCTGCTTGTACTGTACCCACACCATTTATTACTACTGTCCGGTTGCAGTATCTGATTTATCTATACCAGTCACAATATTGTCACTGGTATCATTCTGTTGGTATTATAGAAATAAAATACAATTTATTTTTTCTCTACTTATTTGTTAATTTTGCATGTTTAAGGAGCGCGGGGCTTTTTCCCTTGTTTTGTATGCTTTGCCTTATAGTACCATACGTGACAGCATGCCAAAGGTTAATGGCATGCCACCGCATAACTTCTTAACAATGCCTGATACACTGATACTTAAAATACATGCCCCAATCCATTAATAAAGAATACACTTGTCCCTAACCGTTAAGAAAGAATACACTTGCCCCGATCCCTTTATAAAGAATACACTTGCCCTGATCCATTAATAAAGAATACACTTGCCCTGATCCATTAATAAAGAATACACTTGCCCCGATCCATTAGTAAATAATACACTTGCCCCCAACCATTAAGAAAGAGTACACTTGCCCCAATCTATTAATAAAGAATAAACTTACCCCTAACCATTAACAAAGAATACACTTGTCCCCAACCATTAAGAAAGAATACACATGCCCCGATCCATTAATAAACAAAACACTTGCCCTGATACATAAATAAATAAAACACTTGCCCTGATATATAAATAAATAAAACACTTGCCCCCAACCATTAATAAAGAATACACTTGCCGCGATCCTTTATTAATTTATACTACAAGCATGGATGCCAGGGCTTTGAGAACCACAAGCACCAGCATGTCCTGCCATCCAGGGCCCGCTGCACCATGTCAATGCCCCCAATATAAAATAAAAAAATCAGTAGGGCCGGCCATTTAATATTTTACACTAACCCAAAAAAAACCACAGTAATTAAATAAATAAAAAGTCACTTACCTGCTCTGCTGGGGTCCAGTCTTCTAAGCTTTTAATCCGGGGGGAGGTCTTGGCAAAAAAAAAACAAAAAACCTTTTTGACACAACATCGCTACACATTGAAACGTGGCTAAGGTTATAAATATACCTCAATGATAGTAAAATTGTCAATAGCGCCAGGATGTCCTGCTTGCAAGACATGTGTAGTGACGTGTCAAAAGAGGTTTTTATTTTTGCCAAGACCTATATGTGGCTAAAATTTGTTTTTCCACTAATCTTTAGTTCATACATCACTGCGAAAATTGAGGAATATGCCTCATATCTAGATCATTCATTTATTGAACAGGAGTTAATTAACAAGTAGAAATTTAGAGAAAAGAGGGAACAGATGAAGTGGAAACCAAGTCTGTATGCCATTGTTAGTGTTGGGTCAGATATACAGTATAGATCAAGTAATCTTAGAGGAAAAGTCACAGGCATTGTAAATAAAAAAATACATGAGAACTTTATGTGGGAGTAGAAAAAAAAAACACTGGAAGATCACAAGAAAGAATAAGAAGGATGTCAAAGAAAATGCAAGTGTAAAGCCAAAACAAGACACAGAGCATAAAAGAAAAAGCGCCATCTGAATGTAACAAAAATATAGTAAATGTGTTTTCCTTCAAAAATGATAACTTTCCATCTATTCATTAAAACTATTTTACTACAAATCGTTTTAAACTTGTGTTTTATTGTTTATTCTTTCAATCTATGACCTATTATCAGTTGTCTAACTGTGATGGAACTCCGGACAAAAACACATATTATTATACGTTTTTGTTTATTTTTTTACTGTGTGCATTTCTATACAGACTTTGAGGAAGATGTTATATATTGTGTTTAATAGTGTTTAAAATAAGTAATATATTATAAATGCCCAGCCAGGAGGGAAAAGAACTAGATAATTTAAAATGGAACACCGGTGAAACAAACACTATGCAGACAGTCCACCACTGACTGCTATACTGACTGCAGAGAGCCAATCATTAACTGTTATGCACAACCCAGACAGGCCATCATTATTATTATTATTATTATTATAAACGTTTATTTATAGGGTACCACACGGTATCAGCAGTGCCATACAAAGGCAAAAATTACATATACAATTAACAGACAGGGTACAAGCTCAAATACATAAGGAATACAATACAAGTACAATGCAAAAATAAAATGCAAAAATAGCAGAACAATATGTATGGGAAATAAAGATGCAGGATATGTGTGTAGGAGCAGGTGATTAAGAAGAGAGATAGACAGTAGAAAGAAAAGGTGGGAAATTAATGAGGACAAGGTAGAGGGGTGATGACAGGAGGAAGGAGAGCCCTACTCATAAGCGCTAACATGCTAAGTGGGAGGGGGTGAACAAACAGGAGACGCATGGATGAACATGGGGAGGGCAGGTGAGCTTAGGTGTACGAAGGGTAGGCTAGCCTGAATTGTGGGTTTTGATGGAGCGTTTGAAGGATTGGAGAGTGCTGGATTGCCTGATAGGTTGCGGTAGGTTGTTCCGGTGCAGAGGGGCAGCCTAGGAGAAGTCTTGTATGCAGGAGTGAGAGGTAGTTATCAGCACACCGGAGAAGTCGGGCGAGAGTGTGGATGGAGATAATGTAGGAGAGGCAGGGAGCAGTGGAGGAGGAGAAAACCTTTAAAATTGTGGTGAGGAGGTAAATTGAAGAGAATTCTGAAAGGGACATGAAGCCAGTGTACAGATAGAGAGGGGATGGAGACAGTGCATTTGAAGAGGAAGATGAGACTGGCTGCAGCACTAACTATGGATTGTAGGGGAGCAAGATGAACCTGAGGGAGGCCAGAGAAGAGAACGTTGCAGTAGTTGAGACGGAAGATAACAAGTGAGTGAACACACATTTTAGTGGCATCTGCGAGGGTCTGATATGAGCTATGTTACGGAGGTGAAAACGGCAGGACAGTGGGAGGGCATGGATGTGGGAGATAAAGGAAAGTGAGGAGTCAAGGATGACACCCACAAACTGGGCTTAGGTGGAGCAGGACATGGTGAAGTCGCTGATATTAATGGAGATAGTAGGGATAGAGGGGATACGTAAAGGAGGGAAGATTACTATTTCAGTTTTGTCCATGTTAAGCTTGAGAAAGCGCTGAGACATCCATGACGAGACGGCCAATAGGCAATCTGATACTTTGGACAGGAGAGAGGGGGAGAAGTCGAGGAAGCAGAGATAGATTTGAGTGTCATTGGCATATAGGTGATAGTGAAATCTAAAGAAGCTGATGAGGTCACCCAGAAAGGAGGTGTAGAGCGAGAAGACATGGGGACCAAGTACTGAGCCTTGGGGAACACCAACAGGAAAAGGAGTGGTAGGGGAGGAGGAGCTGGGGGGTTGAGACAGAGAAAGAGCAATCCGAGAGATAGGAGGAGAACCAGGAGTGGGCAATGCCAGAGTGGCTGAGAGATTGAACGGTGTAGAGCAGTAGAGGGTAATCAACAGTGTCAAAGGCTGCCAATAGATCCAGGAGAATGAGAAGTGAGAAGTGGCCCTTAGACTCGGCAGAAAGAAGATAATTTGTGACCTTAGTCAGGGCAGTTTTACTGGAGTGGAGGGGAGAATCCAGACTGAAGAGGATACAGGATAGAGTTGTCAGTGAGGTAGCTGATTAGACAGTTGTAAACAAGCAACTTAGAGGTGAATGGGAGAAAAGAGATGGTTAGGTAGTTGGAGGGTGAGGTGAGGTGGGGTCGAGGTTGGGTTTTTTAAGGATGGGGGAGACAAGAGCATGTTTAAAGGGTGAGGGGAAGAAACCAGAGGAGAGGGATACATTGAAGCAGTGGGCAAGAGGAAAGGAGGTGGAAAGATGGAGAGAATGTAGAAGGTTAGAGCGGATCAGATCAAGTGGACACATTGATTGAGGAGACATCAAAAGAAGGGAGTGGACTACTTCAGCTGATGAGGGGACGAAGGTAGACATCGGTGTGTAGGTGGGGAAGAGATGAGAGGTTGGAGATGGCAATGGGGGTTAGACGATTGGGAGAGGATGAGAGACTTAAAGAAGGATTGCTTGGCGAGGGTGAGGGAGGAGCTAAAAGAGAAGAGAATGAACATGAAGTGCAGAAAGTCTGTAAGGGAACGGGACTTCCTCCATAGGCACTTTTCAGCATGAGAGCATTTTTTTTTAGGAACCAAGTGAGCAGGGAGGGTGAGCAGGCGCATCAAGTGCAGAGAACAGGGTGTTGTTGTAGAGAGAAGTGGTTAGGTTAGGGCAGGACATGGTGGAAATGGGTGCAAGGAGGGAATCAAGGGAAGAGGTTCTGTCGGGAGAGAATAGCTTTAGGTTGATGGGTTGGGAGTGGGGGAGGAAGAGAGGAAGAAGATATGGTGATGATCAGAGAGGGGAATGGGAGAGATGGAGAAGTTGGACAGGGAGCATGAGCGGGAGAAAACGAGGTTATGAGTGGGTGCAGAAGTCCACTGTGATAGGACAAGGGAGGTGGGGAGTGAGAGACGTTTAGTGGTGCTGGGTTTGAGGAGATGTCAAAGGGGATGTTGAAATCACCTAGGATGAGTGAGGGGAAGTCGGAAGACAAGGTGGGGCCAGGGGGGCAGTAGACAACAGCAACACAAAGATGGATGAAGTGGTAGAGGCATATGCAGCGTACCTCAAAAAAAGAAGGAAATAGAGGGGTCAGGGGGGATGATGCTGAAGGTGCAGGAAGGGTAGAGGAGTATGCACACACCACAGCCAGGGCATTCGCCAGGCCTAGGGGTGTTGTAGAAGAAGAGGCTGCCATAGGAGAGGGCAGCAGAGTAAGCAGTGTAAGAGGTGGAGAGCCATGTTTAAGTAATGACAAGAAGGTTGCAAGAGTTGGAGATGAAGGGCCGGATTCACAGCCCCGGACGTATTGCACATATGTCCTTAATTTACTGATAATAGCTACTATGCATGCGTACGTATTTTCCGTAATCTACAGATTGTTTTGTTACATAGATTGCGTATATGCGGTCTTAAAGACCCCATATACGCAATCTACGTAACAAAATGATACGTAGATTACATAAAATTGTTACTACGTATGCCTAGTAGCTATTATCGGTAAATTAAGGACGTATGTGCAACATGTCCAGATGTCCAGGGCTGTGAATCTGGCCCAAAGAGGTAATTGATGGCAGGGAGCTTGTTACAAATGGATCTAGCTTTCCACACAGAGCTGGAGAAAGGGGGAGAGGGAAGAGGGGTGATGTAGATAAGTTTGGAGGGGTTGCAGGAGTGATGTAAGGAATGAGGGAGGGGGATGGGAAGTGATGATGGGTAGGGAGAAGGTGGTGAAGAGGAAGGGGGAGGTGGATGGAGAGGCCAGGCTCATTGGGGTAGGGAGAAGGCAAGTAGTAGTAATATAGGCAAGAGCAGTTGCACAGAGAACCAGAAGAAATGAAACATATGTAATGACAATAATAAAAAGCATGAATGTAAAAGTTAAATAATTAGGGTTTGAAACTAAGTGTTGCAAGGTTGTTACAAGTCCAGTGTAGTCAGCAGAAGCAGCAATAGAGTGGTTCCATATTGCAATATGCAGGTAAGGCTGTCCTGAAGTTTTGTTCATGTAAAGTAGTTGTTTCAGGTGGAGTGTAACAGACTTTAAAAGCTGTTGTTGTAATAGAATTCCTTAGTAGCATTGTTGGTTGTTCTGCTGTTTTCCTCCTGTTTAATGCCGAATTCTACTTATAACTTAAAAATTATTCATTAAGGCAGCCATTCTGTAACCTAATTTATAGGAGTACAGATGGTGAATACTTTACATAATGCCGAGAACCTACCAATGACAGCTATACACAATTACTATTACTAGAGAAGATGATGTGTACAATTTATCATGTGAGGTCTGGATGAGAAACTAATGAAACCAAATAATATTCAACAGTGATAACATATATTTAGTGAAGTACATTGCAATGGGTTATGATACGGTGCAGGGGTCAGTTTTAAGCAAACCAATATGCCTTTCATGCACCTGTTTGCATTACCCTATAAATTGATCTGAGCAACTTCCATTTTGTGGGTATACTGTTTGGGAGCTTGTCTGGGAGCAGCAGCTGAGATGGGTGTTGTTTCACAGAAGCTATTTTGGAGGCTTTAAGGGGTGTTTTCTGAGGTAAGTTAGCGCTCAATTTAAAAACCTATATATATGACCCAACATTGGGACTCTAACATTATATGACCCAACATTGGGACTCTCACCATGAGTAGAAAGGCAGTGGCTGGTGGCTTATTATATATTTACAAATATGTGTAACAGACGTTTCTGCGTTTTATTTTACAGATAGAATGGTATAGTCTGTAACTGGATAATGGCAGTGTTGCTGGGGCATTTCCTTTCCTGTGTTTCTGTTGCTAGCAGATTACCCCTTCCTTTCATGCACCTGTTTGCATTTACCTATAAATTGATCCGAGAAACTTCCATTTTGTGTACAATACAGCTTTAATTTTAGAGCAAATGAGGGTGTACTCACAGGTATATACAGCAACACGTGAGTTTTCAGGTTAGGAACAGCTTCACATAGTGCCTTAACTCTAAATTTTAGCGCCAGGGGCAAAAAGAAAAAATTGCGCCCCAACCTTAAAAATGAACTTACTGGCACTACACTTTAACTTTGTATTCTCTGTGACTGCCCCTGCCTTCACAGTCCTCTAGGAGCAGAATACAACACTATTACTAGTCCCTATGGACTAGCTCTAAGGGGTTTATAAGGAGCATATCCCACCTCCTTGAGGGGTATTTATTCAAGATTCCCTGCCATGCCACATTCAGTATAATCTATGTTTTTCACTTTTGGTTATATCTTAATTTACAATATCATTCATATTTTAACTTTACTTCTTCCAAAATATAAATATAAATGGTGACTCGGCAATATCCTGGGTTCACAGACCCGGGATATTGCCAGGGCTGCAGTGTGAACATGGTATAAGCCTGAAAGCCATCACTGGAAAATGTAAATCTTGCAGTAGATATCTGTATCCAGGCAGTAGGATGCAGAGCTCTGTAGAGATATAATCTGCAGCACCCCTCTACAGTCCTGCATTCTAAGCCACAGCCTTATCGAATCATCATGCTTTAAAAAGTACATTAGTAATATACACGCTGTTATTGAAACATAAGGTGGTCATTGAGGTGGTAGGAATATCCTATAAAGTCTTAAACTAAATAGAAGGTCAAATAGATTCCGGGGTCAGCATGGTTTCTAAAATAATAAATAATTGGGCAGATTGGAGGGGTCAAGGTACTCTTATCATCAGACACATTCTGTTTTACCACGGTCATCAAAACTGCCATTCAGATCCAACCATTTTAAGGAGAGGGCTGTCGTTGAAGTAGTTTTGCATTTTCACAACAGAGAACTGCAAACCAGCTATAGATACTGTATTAAATAAAGAATCAAGATGATAAGTTCATTAAATATTGCAAAGTATTATGAAATAGCTGGTTCATTGTTTATTCTTTTCTTTTGAATTGCAAACTACAACATAAATTAAAACAGCAAACAGGAAAACCCCAAAAATTTATTTGCACCCCTTCATCGCAGCCATTTTAAATATTCCAAAATAAAAAAAATCAATTTGCTGCATAATTTTTTATTTGGAATTTTGATTAGTATGTAAATTCTTTGCCAAGCATTATAGTATGTGTGGGTAAGATTTTTAGATTTTTGAGTCACATGCTCCCACTTATATGATGTAATTTATACTCGCTAATTATTACAGTCTGTGATTCTGCTTTTAAGTTTTATTTCTGATGTGTTTAAATTTTAGTTCAGCATGACAATTATGTGATGTGGAATTCATAAAGTGTACATTTAAACCTAACAATATTTTAAACACACAAATAAGGTTAACAAACAGTTCACATTGTCAACCCGTCCATGTGAAGCTATTTTTCAGTTTTTCCAGTTTTTCAGTTTTCTCTGAATTTTCAAATGTAATTTCAGGTTCTGTAAAAAAAAAAAAAAAAAAAAAAGGTTACTGTGACAGTAATAGGAATGGAATAATTGTCAGAGAATCAAGAATATGTTTTGGAGCACATAATAAACAGGAATTCCTCTAAATCAATAAGTCAAAAGACCTCATTTAAGATGTATGATTCCCAGAGGGCAGTGATGCTTTCATTGCCAAAATTCCAATAATAACACTTTGTCTACAAGTATGACTGAATCTTTGGTTAGGTCAATCAATTTCATTGGCACCCATTATAAATAAGCACCTTTGAGCAATTCATGCTCTTAAGAGTAGAAAACAAAATATTAAAGCTCAATCTTTTGGTCAGGGTGTTGCTGCTATAATTGGAACAGTGGCTATAATTAGAAAAATTGTACAGAATTTAATAGTAAAACAATCACAGGGGAACCTGGATTGCAACAATTGCCAAGATGGGCTATAACAGAAAGTCACACAGGAAAGATTAATTACTTCTGTCGCTGCATTGATTAATTATTTACTGATTCATGTACAGCTCTCCACTGCTAATTTGCCCTAAATTAGTAAACTCTACAGTTCATTTAACAAGCTGACTTACAGTTGTGCAAATATGGAAAATGAAATGGAACTATACTGTGGTCAATTAATATGTAATTATAAAAATTATAGAAAAGTTCTGTATGAACATTTGGACTTAACTCTTTGTCAACAATTTAAACTTTTTTAAATTTAACTTTAACTTTTAACTTAAAAGGTACTATACATATGTAATAATCATTAGGATTTGGGTGTCCAGTCTACAATGATAAGGAAAAGGTAAAGCTTTAGAGTATGTGAAACAAAAAAAAACCTAGCAAGTAGAGCTAGCCCTTTAAAATATATACTACTGACTACTACTACTACTACTACTAGACAGGAGATGAACACACAAGAACATAATGTGCTATTAATGAATGCAAAATTCATATATAATGATAGGAAACATAAATAGAAAATACAAATTCTTCAAATAAAAATGTAGGTTGTTTCTCTAAATGACTGTTTTTACTGCTGTAAATGTGAATGTCAGTTGCTGCTCACAACGTTATAGAATTGCAGTTAATACAATGAATGAAGTATGATCAGCCAAAGAAATTTGTCTGGTTAATGCTGCCGATACTTATCATTATAATGATTCGGCAGCACCTGCAAGAGGTACAGCTCCTAAAACTCACATACATTGAATGATAGACATGTTTGCAAAAGTATTTATCCACTTTAGACTAATATCAGTTAGAACCCACTTTTGTGGCAATAAAGTTCTGAGGAGTTACTTTCCATAAGATTTGTTCACTGTTTAGGACTGATTTTTTTTCCCCATTCTTTCTTGCAGATGTGCTTTATTTCCTCCAGGCTGTTTTAAGTTGGTAGGATTATGGGTGTGGATTGCAATTATCAAACACTGCCACAGACTCATTTGGACAACCTTTTTGTTGTCTAACCATTACAGTGTTGCTTTGACCTTCAATGTTTCATTAACAGGTAAATTTAGGTTTGTATTACTTACTGAGGGCAGTATCTACCACTCCCATAATGCTGGAATGGTGTTTGTTAAGGTATGGTCATTCCTTTGTGCCACACATAGTATCTTAAATTGTACCCAGAAGCTCAGTGTTTGTGTTATATTATTCCACATTTAGCAATCCAAAGACAAACTTGCAAGTACACTATAATATGAAATAAGTTAATAAAAATAAATATTTTCCAATGACTATTTTCCTATTGTGTAAATCATAAAAAAAAATGCCAGTAAATTAGACTTTTCATATACAACTGCAAGCACACTAGTACCATAGCTTGTATTCAATATATATTTCTATTTCGTTATTTCATGTCAAGTATGGAAGAATTCCTTTTAACTTCCTTCACTTTGATAAATATCTGTAGGAAAATTGACAAAACCCATTTTTGGTGCTTTCACTTTAATCTGATCTTGTTTGATTGATTGACCTGAATTCAACCATATCACTCTGCAGTGGTAATAATAACTGTTCTTTTAACTCAGTACTATGTACAGTGATGTATCTCCTTTCTGACACCCACAGCCATCACACACAATTTTTCCATGTGTTTATATATTATAAATTTATATTATACGAATTGGCTTAATATTCGTCTGTTAGGTGGTCAACATTAAAAAATAATAATAATAATTATAGAGGTAATTTATATAAACCAAGAGGGAGACATTCATAATGTATTATGGGTGCAATATTTATTTATAGAGGCAATATAAATTAATTATGATCTTTGATGAACGTTTAGTAAGGTAAGAATATTTCTTTTTATTTAATAGTTCCATTTTTTTTTTGCATTTATTTTACATTTCTGACAGCATGAATTCTTCCGGTCAACAACTACATTGTTAAATAAGTAATAGTGGCTTTGTAAATCATTACTTGTTAATTGGGGTGCTTTGACTAGCATTTCATGTACCTAGGTCAAAACATGTCAAATTCTGTATATGTGGGAAAATAAATTTCTAAAGCTCGCCGCACACTATTTTAATTAACACTCCCAGGGAAAGGTCCCGATATCGGCACCACATGTAGTGATAATCTTGGTGAAGAGACCTGTGAAGCTGATTTGCCATACAGGCCTTTAGTAAATAAAAGACAGCAGTTTCCGGTTTGTGTGAAGGCAGGAAGGCTAGGAGTGGGGACAGTTCAGAAAGTCTCCTCCGCTGCTTCCACCTCATCAGTTCTCCCCCTATACTGGACTGATATCTCACTGCCCCCACACACTGCCTCAGACACAGCAATGTAGCCCATCAGTGCCTGGTGTTCTGCAGCATTGTGTCCCCTCTACTTCCGTGTTAAATGATGTCCGGATAGTTATTTAACACAGAGGGAGAGAG
>WWET01000373.1:61189-83438 GCA_011038615.1 Limnodynastes dumerilii
GGGGGGAAGCATGTAAAGTGTACAGTGTGGGAGGGGGCTCCCACACTGCAGCGGATCAGCGGTCGTACGGACCGCTGATCCGCCCGTCGCAGTTAATGCAGGCTTATGGCAGCGTAATCTGCCATAAAGCCCGCACGACAGAGGGGAGTGACAGGGGGTGTGCACTCCCCTCTGTCTCGCGTAATTTCAGACCCCCGCGCGCACGGAAAGCACGCGGGGGTCTGGATCCGGTCCTAAGTGAGACCCAGAGTGCCCAATGAGAAATCTTTCTCTGCACCAGGATGTTTACATTCTGATGTAGAATATATATTCTTATCAGGTTATAATCATATTCTAAGAAAGTTAATTAGTACTACTTATCTAACTACTTTCTACATTCCACATATGCACAGTATAGGCTAGCATTGCATAACATTAGTATCACATACCCTTTAGTCCTGCCAAGCAGCCTTATCGGCATGTCTTGGCCTCGAGCGCCTGGTTCTACACAGTATTAATAACATGTTCGCATAAAAGCACATTAAAATTGGAGATCTTATGCTGCCTGGACACACTGCCTAAGTGGAGTACTAATCCAATAAAAAGTAGCGTCGTTTGAGAAAATTTAAGAAAATATATTTATTTCGGTAAATGTCAACATTATATATTGTATAGAAGCAAGGAGGCCATCTCCATGATTATACACATTATAGAAGATTGTTGGTTACTTTAATAACTCCTCTGTGATGTTTGCTGGAAAAGTGAAAGGTTTACTTTTTGAGAATTTAATGTTTTAATTATAAGAGTCTATTGAACTGAGTCACACTTGCTTTAACTGAACACTAATTTTCCAAACTCAATCCACAGCATATTTTATAAAATCAGTAATACATAATACTGTAACTTAGCATACAGACGAAATGCAACTAAAAATAGGAAAGGCCCCAAGGGAGTCAGCAATAATCCTAGGAAGACACAATGCATTCAGTAATGTTCACTCAGTATTGCAGTGATGCACCAAGAGAAGAAAGGAACTGTTAGTTGCAAACTCATGAGATTACAGATATGAATACAGAGAATCATTCATAAAATGCATCTCTGCATGTGTAGGATCCCACTAAATATGACTTCATGGAAGAATTGTTACAGTATATCACCTCAGTTCAGACACATTACAACACAACACAACTGTAGAGTTTAACTAGATCTCTAGAGATCACAAGTGACAAAGCCCCAGGAATACAATGACAAACAGCTTTATAGAGCAGTTTATTAGCAGCAGATTGATGGTGAAGTGTATGTATTATAGCTTTTGCAAAATAAAAAACAGGATTGCCAAATCTCTCGGAACATCAGGGAGACTCATTCGGACAGTTCACCTTTTATCCTAGGTGAGCCGGCAAATCTCCTGCAGGGGATTGGAAGCTGTGGTTTCCTGCAAAGCACAGCCTCAAGTCCCGCCCCCCAATCTAGAAACCCTACCAATTAGCAGCATCAAGCCCCATCCCCACCCCTAGTAATACTATGAAAACGGCCATTGATGGGCAGGGGGCGGGGCTTCATGATGCGATTTCCATACATTGCGTCATTAAGCCCAGGTGTGGGTCATTACTAAGAACAGCCCTATTTCAAAAGGGCCATTCTCTCCCAACCAGTTCTGAACTGCCTGGGAAATAGATTTCTTTTGTCTCAGACCGAAGATGCTGCGCCAAAAGGGGAGTATAAATCTAATCCTAACCCTCTCCTCCCCGCAGCCTGAATCTAAAACTCTCCTCTCCGCAGCCTGACCTTAAGCTTCCCCTACACGCAAGCTGACACTAACCCTCCCTTCCACACTGCCTAAACCTAAAAGTTACCTACCTCTCCGATGTCTGTTTCTGGTTGGTGCAGTAGGTGTGACGGGTCTGCTGCGGTGGTGTAAAACAGTAATGGGTAAGTATGCCGATCGGCATACTTTAAAAAACAAACAAAATAAAAACAAAACTATTTCTAAAATGGCTGTGTATTGAAATAGAGACAGAGCTGTCTCTACTTCTTCAACTGTATCAGGGCACAGATTGTACCGGCCTCTATCTCTTTCCCCCTGGATCCCCAAGAGGGAAGCTTTGAAAAGTAGGCAACCCTGATAGAAAAATAAATAAAAGTTTCTCAGTGTACAGAAAGAAACTTGAGGAGTACATAAGGGAAAAGGCCAGAAGCAATTGTTCATGCATATAAAGGTTATTAGACAAGAAAATGAGAATCAAGCTGGTAAATAAATGTCAGCCACTGTATCTTAAATATGAGAACATAACAAAACATATATACTAATATTTTATTGTTCAGCACTGAATGGTGCAAATTTAATAAGCAATCTCAAATGAACATTAAGTAAGGGGTCAGCCATATAAAATACATACAAATTCTTTATTTTTTTTCATATGTTAAACATAAAATCAAAATAGGCTTATAGATGCATAAATATTAGCAAGAGAGGAAATTCTAAAGCACAAAGGATGTGAGCATCAAGCTTCTTATATTATACTTTGCATAGGATAACATCAAATGGAACTGTACAGACAACTATAAAGATGACAAATGAGATAGTTAGGAAACATGGGAAGGGGAGGCATGGAGGCCTAGGTCAGCATATGAGTCTAATAACTTGGATAGTCTTTGCAGTTCGTTTGTGATTTGAGACTATGGGCCGGATCCAGACCTCCGTCTGACACTGAATTCCGCAACTGCTTGTGGAAGTCAGCTGTTTTTTAGGCGTGTGCCAGATGTTACAACAGATCTCCTATTATATGGAACTCGTAGCATTCTGTTACATCTGCATACCTAATCTCTGCAAGGGGGCATGAAAAGGTATGCAGATAGAGTTATGGATGAGCAAGTCATCTAAAGTCCGCATGTGAGAAGGAAATTAAGGAGTCACGTGTGGACTTTCACACCTCTGTGCACATGGAAACCTCATAGAGGTCTGGATTAAGTCCTATGTATCAGGAAAGTGGAAAGAGGATTGGAGCATTTAGTATATTCTGAGGTTTTTAATTTGAGCCAGTATAGCCAGGTATCTGTAAATTCAGAATATCTGCCCACTGCCCATAGTATGATGTCCATCATGGATATGTAGAAGTCAATCTGCTGGAACCACTCCCTAAATAAGGGAGGCACCTGTGATATTCAGTGGCTCTCAAACTCTCAGGTCAAGGAACCTTTAGTGTCTTAAGAATATATTTAGGAAACCCTAACCCAATACAAATGCAGAGCAGTTGTGTGTTTTTTTTGGTCCAAATGATGTTCACTTAAGTTCAGCAGTATGTCTATAGGGATTGGTTACTAAATATACTGGATAGGGGAAAGAGAGCTTTTTACTGGCTAATTGGGTAATGATGCAGACATGAGCTGGGCCCAAGGCACCCTCGTGAGTGTTCAGTGGCATCCTTGTGTGCTGCGGTGCTAAGTTTGGAAACCACTGCTTACACCTGGTGCTATGGGATTTTTTTCCAATCATAACTGACAGGGTTATGATTGTCTATTGGAAGCGGTTATATGTTTGCATTATTTAATGACATATAATCAACGTAGCTTAAGTGCTATAATCACAAAAAGATCTATATTAACACCTCCTCTTCCTCAGTGGTTTACATGGGAGTTTGGTGCTAAGAAGCAAAATAATGGTGCATCAACAAATCCCTGCCTGTCACTAACACAATAAAACAAAAGCACAAAATCCAAACAGTATGGACTCCCTCTCCCACCAGCTTTACACTCACAAAATAACTAATCAGGGGCTCTGGCATTCTTTACCTTAAATCAGTTCCGCTAGGCAGGCAAGTGTCTATCTACCTTAAAAATAGCTGCATACATTTTACACTTACAGGTTTAAATGATTAAACCTTACTTGAACATTCATACAAATAATATATGTGACATAACTACCTTTCTGCTGAGTTAGCGAGCAACCCCCTCCCAAACGTTCAGAAATCAACAAATGTTTTGTTTGTGTAATATTTAATTATGAAAACCAGAAGTAATGATTTTATAAAGAAATATGTATTCTTTGAACAGATATTTATAGTATGTAATATTTGCGGTTAATGTTTTATGCTTCTCACTCAATTCTCACAATACAGACAAATACTACGGTCTTTCTTCTTATTTTGCTCTTGTATCCAATGTTTCAATCTGAACAGTGCTATTGGATAAACTTTCTTGACACTACAAACATGTTGCTTATTGCTTAATTGCCCAAACTGCAATGCATTTAAAAGCTATAAAAGCCATCAAACGGAGTCTTGTAATGAGTTATGAGAAAGCTACATGTCCATGCATAAGTATGTATTGTATATTTCCCCAAGTATAAAACGCACCTTAATTTTGGGGCCCGAAATTTGGAAAAAAAAAATTACATTAAGTTAAGTTGCCCCCTCCTTCTGTGTCCATTCAGCCTTATTGCCCCCTTCTTCTGTGTCCATTCAGCCTTATTGCCCCCTCCTTCTGTGTCCATTCAGCCTTATTGCCCCCTCCTTCTGTGTCCAGTCAGTCTTATTGCCTCCTCTTTTAGTGTCCAGCCAGTCTTACTGCCCCTCTCCATGTCCTTTCACATCCCCAACAGCATACTTACCAGTACCTTGGCTCTCCCTCCGGCTCTCTCCTCCGTGGCACGCTCCGCAGAAGACGCTGGTGTGACCTTAGGTCCCGCTGTGCTGTGCACAGTTGCGGCTCTATTGAATGACACTAGCGTGACCAAAGGTCACTACAGCGTCTTCTGCAGAGGGTGCCCCGGAGGAGAGAGCCGGAGGGAGAGCCATGGTACTGGTAAGTGTGCTGCTGGGGATGTGAAGGGATCCACCGGAGATTTCCCCAGCTGCCTGGCAGGCTACATCCCCTGTATAAGATGCACCAAGGATTTAAACCCCAAAATTTTTGAAAAAAAGGTGTGTCTTATACACGGGGAAATACAGTATATCTATATATCTGCTAAAGAAAATGTACTATGGATGTGGTGCTGCCACGTTTTATTTTGTTCTAGAGGCACACAATGTAATTGTCATGCGGGTAACAGTATTTAAGTTTGCATTTACTCCCTGGCAATTTCAAACTTGACTGATTGCTGTTTACACAGGTTTGGTTGCGTGTAGAATCAATTTCATGTCCTGCACAGTTTGTCAATATATGAATAAATTCTTTGAGAGGCTGATGTTCCATACACATTAGCAGAGTAGAATAAAAGGGAAATATAAAAAAACTATTCTTGTAACTGCAAGATCAAATTGAATTTGATTTGCATGTCTTTATTAAATTCAGCTCAAATTATATATAAAAACATAGAAAGTGATGGCAGATAAGAGCCACATGGCCCATCCAGTCTGCCCAGTTGTTTATCTAAGACAATATTTTACCCTCAACATAGTTTGAGATTTAGGTTATCCTTATATTTATCCCAAACATGTTTAAACTGTTCTACTGCATTAGCCTCAACCAGCTCAGATGGGAGGTTATTCCATCTATCACCCTTTCAGAAAAGTAACTTTTCCACACATTTCCTCTCATTGCTTTGTTACATTGCTTGGCTACCTTTAAGTCATATGAAAAAAATACTCCTAGATAGCTTTTCTCTTCAGTAGTTTCTAATGGAGTGCCATTAATGATATTTTGAACTTTTAGGTTTTTGCGCCCCATGTGCATGAATCCCCCAGAAGTGATTGCTTTTACTACAACCCTCTGTTGTCTATCATGTAACCAGAATTGTATCCACACAACTACAGTATTTAAATCTAATGCCAAAGTTTCCAGCTTATTTAACAGTCTGCGATGTGGCACAGTGTCAAAAGCCTTGCTGAAATCTAGATAAGCTATGTCTATGGCTCCTCCTTTATCAAATACTTTAGTGAACCAGTCAAAAGTTCAATAAGATTTGTTTAACATGATCTTCTTCCGCCAATGAATCCATGCTGCTTGGGATCCTGTAACTCACTGGTCGGTAGTTTGATGCTTCCTCAATACTTCCACTTTTAAGCAGAGGTATGACATTTGCTATTTTCCAGTCCTCTGGAAGCACTCCAGTTATTAGTGACTGGTTGAATAATTCAGTTAATGGTTTTTCCAGCACCCCTTTAAGCTCTTTTAGTATCCTAGCATGTATCCCATCTGGCCCCACTGATTTGTTCCCTATCAGCTATGAAAGTTCTTATAATATCTGCTACTCCGTGAAAGTAGTGTCTCATTTGTATCAATAGTCTTCCTATTTAAAAGTGGTCCCTTCCACTCTCATTCTTTTGTGAATACTGAACAGAAATATTGTTAACATGATCTGCCACAGCACTAATACCCTCATCAAGACTCCCACTCTTCATTGTATATAAAAACAAAAGAAAAAAAACTAACAACATTGACAGTTTACTTTTATTCTGAATTGAAATGCTTAGTGCAAACTTCATAAGATATAATAAAATATTACTTAAACAAATATAAAATTACCAAAAGACCATTCTGCAATAAAAAAAAAAAAAAAAAAAAAAGATGCATTAAAAATAATATTTAAGACTGCAAAAACCGGTATAAAACTACACTGAAAAACAAATGGTCACAAAGAGAGTGGTAACATAACACAAAGCAAAAAATATGACTTACATTGGCACAAATTTTTATAGCAACAGTCACACAAGCATCATGCAAGCTCACAAAAAAAAAAACAACTGGACTAAAATAGGTACAAGATCAAACATGAAGTTATATATTTATATGACAGGTTGAGCTTTAACAGAGAACAGTTCTGCCTGAATGTGATCAAGAAACCACGGATCTTGGAGATAAGGGTGTGTTAAAGTTTAAAGGTACGCATAGAGCTAAATTAAAAGTTGAAATCAGGTGACTTGGCTTGGAGTCCTTACCAAAAACTTAGCATCTCTAGTATGTGATGGTAATGTTTATACTAATAAACATGGCTATGGAAACAGGGAATACAAACAGTCTAGTTAACTCACATGCCTCATACAGCCTTACCAACATAGTTTCTCTGTCGCAAATTATTTCACACAATTGGGCCAGATCCTGACCTACTGTCGCCCAAGGTCATTACGGCCGGCATTGTAGCTGGGAGTGCACGCCCCGCAGTCGGTAGGAAATCTGGACACTTACATGTCCAGATTCCCACCCTAACTTTTACGATCAGGTATGCGGTCTTGCGGCCGCATACCTGATTGTAACGGGGCTTTCCCTGTCCCAATCCCCTCATTAGCATGTCTATCTCCGCCTTCACGGCCTTCATCATGCGTAAAGGGGGGGAAGCCCCTTTTTCGTAAGGGTCGGCGAACGTAACTTACGCTACGCACGCCGGCCGTCATACGAGCTGTACGTAATTCCCCTGTGGGCCGTTCCTTAGCATCAGCCCCATTATGTTTACTGACTGCAAAATTCTAATGCAAAGTTTATCAATTTAGAACAGAGCAAGAGAATTAAATGAGACATACAAATTCATTTAATTTCCAACAAACAATGACAAAATGCATATAGCGTATACATTGACAAAAACAACAATAAATTGTATACTTATCATTCCTATCAGTTTGTATCATATAAAACTACTAAGATTTCCCCCACCAATGTTTAGAATGTGTATAATGTGAAAGTAGATAGATGTCTGGGCACCTGCACTGAAGGAGTTTGTGTAATCCCAGAGCGCAACTATGACTTGGAACACTGACAGCTATGAGAAATGATGCTTCCGTTCAGAGTCACAAAACACTGGAGCTGCTAAAGGTCGAACAGAACATGGGATTTCTCAGATAATAGATACTTACTCTTTCCTTGAGACTTAGCATTTGTTATTTTAGTTTGCTGACCTCTGCATGTTCATAGTCTGTCACAGAGGAATTCCAGCAGAGTACTGAACTACTACTTGAGGCTTGTTAGTGTAACGCTTTTGGATATCTGACATAAGTGTGACCATTTCTCTAGGCCACAGTTTCAGAAAGGGTATAAGAGGCACTACTCATTACCAGGATGGTTTCCCAAAACAGCTTAAAAGTAAATGCTTTGCTTCTCAAGAGAATATTTGCTTATTAGCACAGGAGCTGAGGTAGCAGACACCTTTCCAATTCTTATCACCCTGACACAGAGAGAAGTATTGGCATACGCAATAAAATACACAAGAGGAAAGTGCCACGTCCCCTGGAGAGGCAACTCCAGGCAGGTAAACCGTAATTGGGAGGCCACTATGTTCCCAGCAGTATAAATTTTAGGTAATGTAGCAATGCATAGGAGTCTGAACAAAAATATCATGTCACAGACTTTAGTGTCTGCAGTGCCTTAGGAAGGAATATCATCATCTTGTAATGCTTCTTGTTTTGAAAGTTTGGGTAAATTAGTATGAGCGTGGGTTGAGCAGAATCCATTGTGTGTGACATTTAGTAACATCATGCTACCTGCCAGTCCTCTCAGTAATTCTTGAAATAGCCGAGTCAGGGAAAAGACAGTTGCAGACAAAACTGTCATTGCTCACACAATTCAATGATAAAAATATAAGAATTTTGTGATATATTGTTCATAAATATAAGGGAGACAGGAGGGTGACTGCTGTGAGTTTGTAGTAAAAATAAATAAATATTACCTGCTGTGACATAGCTTAAACTTTACATTTTCTCCCAGTCAATTTACATAGAATGGTGTATGTGCAAGGAAGCAAAGAAATAAGGCATGACGTGCATGGCAAAGAATATGTTACAAAGGGCACCAGGAGGGAGGTACATACTACATAGCAGGAATAGGAGAGCTTGGGGACAGATAAATGGAAAAACGCAACCATACAAAGATATAGCATTAAAAAAAGCTTATTCCCAACAAAGCCCTCTCTGGCTTCTGCTATGTAAATTCAAGCTAATTGGTTAGCATACAGCAGACCCACAAATAAGCAGACTGTCAAAAACGGTGACTACCTGAATATTGGCAACCCCCAAGCCAAATGGGCAATTAAATATATATTGTAATATATACATATTTCAATGATTGCAATATTTCAGGTCTTAGCTTGGGTAATATGAATACGTGTGGAATGTTCACACTTTCAACTCAAAATATTTTACAGCACAGATAATGTGGTAATATATTTAACACTTGGGTGATAGGGATCTTGCATATATTTATACTTACACACTAAACTAAACATCCACTATGACCTTAGGAGAGCTATATTTGAAATTATGCAACATTTTAATGGCATGTTCAGTTATGCAACACAACGTTTTGTATAAATGCTATAATTTTCTTATAGTTAAAGGTCTATAACCTATAGGTTACAGGTTTCATAAATACAATATTTTACAATATTTTTATGTGATAGCTTTTGCAATATTGAAGTTCTTTACTGAATAGATTTTCCCAAATGCATGCCTATATTTAGACGCTGCACAAATAGAAAGCACATGCAGAATTGATGCATCAGCAGTCTAAAGAGATATATTACCCACACAACTAATATTGAACACACCAGGAGCTACTGAAGTGCACTGAACCCATAATGTCACAGAGAGAAAGCAAAATAATTTGCTGCACAAAAATCAGGTCAAAGGGATTATAGTCTCCCAGACATACATACATACATACATATACAGACATACATACACATACATATATACATACATATATACACACACACATACATACATACATACACACAATATGTTTGTCATGGAAAACCCTATTTTATATAGACAGAATATTAAATAACTGACAACAATTTATGTAGGGCACAACCAGAAACACCTGCTTACTAAGGAACAGTAGGTGATTTATCAGACACAAAGTTAATAGTTAAACATACTTTTTGAGAAATAAATTACTGGACAGCCTTGCATGTACAGACCATCCATTTTTAGTGTGGGGAGGTGTGAAATGCTTGTTGTGACCTTAATGCACTGACAGACTATGGCAATAAACGCAGAATAAAAAGCACAAATATGGTTTGATAGAAGAGGTTGTGTGGAAATAATATAGTCACTGCCTTAAAATTAAAATAAACCAAACTTGACTATAGAGCAATTACATATCCCATTCTCTCTGTAGCATATGGCTATCACACAGAAACAGAAAAGTTTTAGTATAAATATCACTGAGAAATATCCAGCATCACAGAATAAGAACTAGAAGAATAAGAACACGTTCAGATAATTGTGAGATTTTCATGTAGTTTTTTTCCCCCATCAATAGCTTTTATTGAAAGTTATAAACAGTACGGGTGTGGGTGTGTGGGTGTGGGTGTGTGTGTGTGTGGGGGGGGGTTACAGGAAAAAAAAAAAAAGTGGGTGAAAGGGAGGGAAGGGAACAATTACAGGAGTACATGGAATATACAAATATAGTATAACATTTATGTATTCAAATAGGCAAGTGTTATATGGCTGTTTAACATACAAAAGCATCATTGATCCTATTAATATATTTAAGAAAACAAAGTTGAAGAACTACAGCAAGAAATCATGTCAGATTGTACCTTATAGATTAGGAATCTTCTACTCATTGAGGCTAAATGGAAGATGGTCAGATTCCAAAGCAGAGGGCACTAACCCCTTCACCAGTATGGACAAACTCATACCATGGATACCATTACCCTCAGTCTTCATCAAATATTTCAATGAATCTTGGAAATGATTTAAGTCAAAGAGGGTGGGATAGGACTTTTCCAACTCTGAGCCACCACACCCCTAGTAGCGATGCAAATGAGAACATTTCTAGCATAGTGCGGGACTGAAGGTGGGAAAAAGTGAAACAGAGCTATGTCTAGAGACGGAGGTCCACAGTTGAGAGATAAGGGGGCATTTCCAAAAAAATCATCAATCATTACACCCATGCCAACAATATTTTGATTGGCTTGGCCAGATCTTATGAAGTTTAAATGGGGTAAGATGCATTCTGTTAAGGAGTTTTATCTGCATTTCTGTGTGGTTTTAACATTTCGAAAGTTTATGAGAAATGTAAATTTTTAACCACTTGTCAGCCGGAAAGTTAGTCCCAAGGTCTGCTTCCCACGCTAGTTGTGCTATCATAATTCAGAGACCCATTCAGTACAATATATTCAGAAAATATGAATGAATCATATATTGAACATGATAAACTACCCGAATAATTTGTATTCCCCTAATTACCCACCTAGACCCCAGGATCTATCATCATAATTCAGAAACCCATACAGTACAAAATATTCAGAAAATATGAAATCCCATGCATGTCGCTATGCCCTTCCTCCATTTAAGCTCTGTAATCAACTATTCAGTACCCCTTAGCAAAAAAATGAGATTTATATTATGATGATAGACCACTATATCCCACACAAACCTTCAAAAGAATATCCCCCACACATAACCTATTTGTGTTGCAACGTAATATTATAAGTTATCACACACCAGGCACTGTATCCATCTATTTCCTTAACAAATATCCAGATAGGGAATCAACAGAACCAGCGTTAGGAGCATGAACCAATAGGAGAGAGAGAACACATACAGAGAGAACTTTGATCTACGAACTGTAATTTATTGATACTATATCCAGAAGGGAAGACTTTTAACGGACACTAGGTCTCCAAGGTACCCTGGCCACGCCCTGAGGTCGACATCACTATTCCCATTGACCACTAACCTGTAGTGACCTATACTAAATTCCATCTAACCTTAACATAGCTGCATATTACATAGCTAATACATTAAGTACAGTACTATACCGGACCTACTCATTTATTTTTATTAGGAGTTTCACCCTAACTAGTGAGAACCCCCTTTTCTCTATTGAGATATACAGTTTATCCCTCCTATTATCGTTTGAATAGGTTCAGGCTGCCCTAGTAACCGTTTATATAACTACGGGGAAGCGCCCCAGCCATAGTAACATATATTATATATGTTAATTTGTTTAACTATAATAATCTGTTACAGGTATGTTATATCTCTCTTGATGGGTAATAAAAGAGATAAGTAAATTCCCAACATAATGTCTGATAAATGCCTAATGCCTTTGGATAACCAGCCAGTGATATTTAAGTCAGGTAACAGCTTGGCCATAGCCAATAAAGAGATGTTATTAGTGGGAAGGGATACATTTCCTAGTGATATAATTGCTTCATCCCATGTCTTCAAAGAATCGCGAGTAGATGTAGGTATGGAGGGAGAGGGGGGGGGGGGGTAAAATTGAAGACATGGGATGAAGCAATTATGAAGCAAGTTTGGGGCTCCAGAGAGAATCTGATAGGATATATTGGGAGTAAAGAGCGGATTCAATGTTTACCCAAGGTATCTGTAATGAGGGCTCAGCCCAGTCCTTCAATTGAGCCAGCAAACATGCTTCATGGTATTTAAAAAAATTAGGGGGCCAATTACTTGCTCCTTAGGGAGTATCATCCTAGCAAATGCCATTTTGGGACAAATGCCAATAGTACGGAACAAGTATATTAGTTAGTTGGTCACAAAGAACAAGACATGGTCCGCAAACAAGCAAAGTTTGTGGTCTGTGTCTCCACATCTGATACCGGGAAAATTCTGCGACCCACGTACTCTAGCTGCTAAAGCCTCCACAGCCAAAGCAAAAATGAATAGGGACATGGGGCAACCCTGTCTCCTCCCATTTCTGATAGAGAAAGAGGAAGAGAGAAAGCTGTTACTAAAGACCCTGGCGGTAGGACTAGAATATATAGCTAATATAGAATGTAGAATTTTGTCTCTAAATCCGTATCTGCAGAGAGCTTTCTTCATATAAGGCAAATGTAACATATCAAAGGCTCTCTCTGCATCTAGAGAGAGCAAAACGCAACATTCCTCACTAGTAGAAAATAATTCAAGAAGATTAAAAACTCTCCTAGTATTGTCAGATGCCTGACAAGTGGGGACAAAGCCTACCTGATGAGGTGTGGTAGGAGAGGATTAATACGGTTTGCGAGGAGTGTCGCATATATTTTAAGATCTGTGTTCAATAAAGCAATAGGACGATAGTTCTTACAGGAGGAAGGGTCTTGTAGTTTTTAATGTAAAATAAATATTAATACACTCTTCTGGTGAATCAGGAAAATACAACTGATGTGATTACCTCCAACGTTGAGTTGTTTTTATATTGTTGCACTCCTGTGTTTAAGTAAAGAAAGTGTTAAGATACCGTGTCCTGCTTACATCCTGCAAGTAGTTAATGAAAGTAGTTAATGCTAAGACCCTAAAATGTAACAATGGTTTATCACATACTAAAAGACAAACATTATTTTGGTAGAAAGGACTAGGACTTTTTAAGGACCCAACATAATCACATTTTATAATTTGTATTCTGTGTATATAAAGTATATATGCATACAGGAAGGGCTATATAAAAGGGGAAAAAAACAACCAAAACATACAAGCATTGACTTCTCTTAATGAAGTCACTTACGGGAAGCTTTCAACAACAACTGAAACAGGTCACATTTTTGCATTTCTGCCTGTCAATATGTTAAACAATGAGACATTTTTTATTATTATAGAGCGAGAGGGCAAGCATCTGATGCACATCTGTGCACTTTATGCAATATTTTTATATTCATATAAAATTTTCATTCCAATTCTGTTTTGTGTTAGCTGGACAGTACTGTGCAGAAAAAAAATGGACCATATGTGCTGTGTACATATTTTCTAGTACAGCATGATACCAAATAGGCTGCTCTCTGTATACAATACAAATGAAAAGTTTGAAAGATAGTAAGTATACTCAATCTTAGTACACATATATATGAAAAGAGGGAAAAAATGCCATGTGCAAATCAAATTTCTTTTAGCTCATTTTACCAAACTTTTTATGAGATGTATTTAAGTATTTAATGATAGTTTACTGGGAAGAGAACCAAAAATGAACAGCAGTCGGTCATGACTATCGGTTTGCTCTGCTGAAAAAGTCAGAAATAGCTTGTGCATTGTCAGCAAAAGTAAAGCACATCCATTGCTTCATATTAAATTGTCAAGTAGACGACAACCATTTCCAAGCAAATTTTATTGGGACATACAGAAAGCAGCTATTAAAGAGCATCTCTTTTCTGATGACTAGAAAACGATATATTCACAGCACACTGTACAAAAAAGAAACTTCATGGCAAGCTTGATGGCTTAAAATCATTCAATAGCTGACATGAGGAAAAACTAAACTTAATGGGAAGGCTGTTTACATTTATTAAACAAACTTCATCCATGCATCAAGTCTATATTATTTAGTTAAAAGATCAACTTAAAGAAACATGCCACAATAATACCGTGTACATAGTTGGGGGTTTTCAGCACAATAACAGACCTTTCAGATGACATTGTACCACTGTCACCGATGCTGTAGAATCATATGAAACAGCATCACATCATGTAATTAGTTTTTCTGGCGCTCATAATTTATGCAATCAATGATGTCAGGAGAAATCTACAGTGTGTACTGACACCCAGATCTTCAGTGTAATGATACTAATTGCTCTTCCTGCATAGGGCTGCCTTTTTTGAGTGTATATATGGTTGCAGCAGAAGTTTATGGGAACACTTTCTAAAAGATCCACTTATATAGTATAGGCATTTCCACATAAAGGGCCTGATTCAGAGGCTGAAAATAAGAACTTAAAGTTACACCTGGGCAAAACCATGTTGATTTCAGGGGGAGTCAAGTTATATTTATTATATGCATGTAGGGAGAATGCTTTGCTTTTACTTATTGCACACAGATACCTGATCAGCTTCACTTTTAAACTGAATTAGACTTGAGCTGGGAACCATCACCTTTTAACTATAATACTGTTGCAACAAATGAAATTTGACTCCCCTTAAATCAACATGGTTTAGCCCAGGTGTAACTTTAAGTTCTTATTTTCAATCTCTGAATAAGGTCCAAAGTGTGGATCAGTACACATATGCATTATGTGGAATGCCTATACTATGCACTAAACCTCCACCCAGTCATTAAGTCTTCTGAAGTCAGGTACAGTAGGAAATTGGCACAATCTGACAGTGCATGGAAGAAACAGAAAAACAGTAATTATTACTATCTATACCAATGAATTTGCCACTAGAATGACTGTAATCACTTTGCATATATCATATTTGGACAAAAAGCTGAATTGCAACAATTCTGTCATTGGACACATGAAAAATACATGTATAAATGTTTTACTATATATGTGAGCAAATGAACACTGCAAATAGTGAAACAGGCAAAACAAGGCACTTTCTGTACAGCCAAAAGTAGAAAAATGGAAGGGAGAAAAGTTATGCTATCAGGATTAAAACTGCAGTTATATTAATTAACTGTGTTAAACAAAGCCTGCCCTTTTTTCTACCTGAACAAATTAAAAAATTTGCTTCATCTCTTTGCAAACATGCGTGTGGCTGACAGAGCATTGTGGATTTACATAGGAAAATCTCAGTATCTGTGCTGCAACCAAATGAAAACAAATCTCTGCCACACTGAACATATTTAAATCAGATGTGAAACATTCAGTTTCTGTGAATAATGTCTTTTAAAAACTCACTTGTGGACAGGCTTCTTCTCCTACCCCCTGCAAAGTGCATAGAGAAGAAATAAAGGGACGTGAGTTGGTGGTCAGAACGACCCTTTTCCGGAAGGGCCATTTTCTACTATCTAGGTTCGAATTGGCTCTGAAATAGATTGCTCCTGCCTTGCTGAGGAGAAGCAATTAATCATCCCCAGGAAAAAATTGCAGCAGCGAGTGGTATTTATAAAACCCTAACAATTATTCTCACCTTATCCCTCCCCTCCTTTACCATAACCCTCTCTTACCCGCAGCCTGACCCTAAAACTCCCTTTCCCACAGCCTAACCCTAAGACTCCCCTCCCCGCAGCATAACCCTAAGAGTCCCCGTATACACTAACCCGTCCCGTTTGGCGAAGAGTCTGCAGCAGGCACTGGGTTTCAAAAATAATGAATGGGTAAGTTGCCAAAAAATAAAGTCAGCATACTTACCCATTCATTATTTAAACCTCTAATTAGTGATATTTTCGAAACACAGACAGCTGAAAATGAGCTTTCAGCTGTCTGAATTTCAGAAATAGCATTTTCTTTACGGAGAATGCATCCCAAAATAGAGATACCCCTATGACACAGTGATCACAGCAATCTCAATGACATATATGAAAGAAGCCTACTCACTTCTAAGTTCATTGTATTATGTTGCTTGATATTTCTAGTTGAAGATTGTGTTTTAAGCATCATCATGAATTTAATGTTAACTGCACTTGCCAGGTTACATTTAAATAAACTGCACAGATTTATAACAAACTAGTCCCCCTTATATAGTTCTAAAAGACATATGGCATTGGTATACTATGTAACGATAACAAACCATCTGTGCAAATTTCCAATCAGACATACACAGATAATCCATCATAAAAGAGGCAGATAGCTCTAGCTTATAAACAGGACATGAAGTTGTGTGAATAATCTCCTGTATATATAAAGGACTTTTAATTAATGGTCACAATGATTTATATTTTTAAATAACACTGCAGTTGATTTTATGATCCAATTTTAGCAGAATCATAGAAAGCAGCCTATCAGGCCCCTTAGGCAGACCTGAATCCAGGTACACTGTACCTTATATCTAGGTGCCCATTTTTAAAGTAAATCATTTGAAGCAGTAGTAGGCTGCAGTAGTCTCGTGTAGATCAACTTGTCATGTGGTTAATAAAGCTGTGACTGGAAACACAGGTGCAAGAAAAAGTATGTGAACCCTATGGAATTACCTGGATTTCTGCATAAATTGGTCATAAAATGATCTTCATCTTAGTCACAACAATAGACAAACACAGTCTGCTTAAATTAATACCACACAATTATATGTTCTCATGTTTTTATTGAACACATCATGTAAACACTCACAGTATGGACAAAGTATGTGAACCCTTAGGCTAATGACTTCTCCAAGAGCTAAATGGAGTCAGGAGTCCTGGAGTCCAATCAATGAGACGAGATTGGAGGTGTTGGTTAAAGCTGTCCTTTCTTATAAAAAAAAAAACACACACCAGTTTTGAGTTTGCTATTCTCAAGAAGCATTGCCTGGTGCGAACCATGCCTCGCACAAAAGAGCTCTCAGAAGACCTACGATTAAGAATTGTTGACTTGCATAAAAGGGTTACAAAAGTATCTCTAAAAGCCTTGATGTTCATCAATCCATGATAAGACAAATTGTCTATAAATGGAGAAAGTTGAGTTGCTTGTAAGGAACACACAACACTGTGTGGAGAAAAAAAAGCACAGTACACCAACATCATAATCTCATCCCAACTGTGAAGTATGGTGGAGGGGGCATCATGGTTTGGGGCTGCTTTGCTGCCTCAGGGCCTGGACAGATTGCCATCATCGATGGAAAAATGAATTCCCAAGTTTATCAAGACATTTTGCAGGAGAACTAAAGGCCATCTGTCCACCAATTGAAGTGCAACAGAAGATGGGTGATGCAACAGGACAACGACCCAAAGCATAGAAGTAGATCAACAACAGAATGGCTTCAACAGAAGAATATACGCCATCTGGAGTGGCCCAGTCAGAGTCCTGACCTCAACCCGATTGAGATGCTGTGGCATGACCTCAAGAGAGCGATTCACACCAGACATCCCAAGAATATTGCTGAGCTGAAACAGTTTTGTAAAGAGGAATGGTCCAAAATTCCTCCCGACCGTTGTGCAGGTTTGATATGCAACTATAGGAAACGTTTGGTTGAGGTTATTGCTGCCAAAGGAGGGTCAACCAGTTATTAAATCCAAGGGTTCACATACTTTGTCCACCCTGCACTGTGAATGTCTACATGGTGTGTTCGATAAAAACATGAGAACATATAATTTTGTGTGTGGTATTAGTTTAAGCAGACTGTGTTTGTCTATTGTTGTGACTTAGATGAAGATCAGAACACATTTTATGACCAATTTATGCAGAAATCCAGGTAATTCCAAAGGGTTCACATATTTTTTCTTGCAACTGTAGATGTTTCTCTGTCCCTTTCTACTGAATGGTCAGGTTAGCTTTTTATAGTTTGCAGCATTTGTTTAAATTTTTTGCTAATATGTTACTAAACTTTATACTTTGTCTAAATGTACTGTTAAGAGCAAGGGCAGAGCCAGCCCTAGCTTTTGTTAGGCCCTAGTATAAATATATTAAATATATTAAGGCGGCCCATCAAGCAAGCACCCAGCCCTTCCCCCCACTATTTTCATATGACAATCAATAGCCTCCTCCACTATAACTTATTTATTAACAGGTATATCATATAGGAGTTCTATTGTGAGGGATAAATCTGGAATGTTCTCCTTAAATGTGCTCAAATGATCTACTATAATAATTCATTATATCATATAAATATCGTGTGTGTGTGTGTGGTGGTAGAGGCCTTATTATAGGGATAATTTATGCACTATTAAGTAGGAACAATCACTGTATTCCATAAAAAGCTCTTTTCCTCATTACATAGAAACACTAAAAGTGACAGCAGACATGGCTCATCCAGATGGCCCAGTTGTTTATTTATAACTGTACTTACTCTGTTAACCTAGTACCTATTTGACCCTCAATTTACTTTGAGATTTGGGATACCCTTATATTTATACCAAGCACTGTTCTACTGTGTTAGCCTCTACTACCTCAGAAATTAGGTTATTCCACTTATCAACCACCCTTTCAGTGCAGTATCTTGTACCAGGAAATATAGGGAGCAGGGACATGTAATGTTATTTATATGGTACGTGTGTTTAAATTCATAGGATTTGGTCGTTGACAATCTATATTAAGCTTGCCTATACATTAAAATGAACACAGTAAAGAGAATGGCTATACGTTAGAACTAAAAAATGACAGTAGTTCCTTTAATCATTTAAAGAAACAAAAGTTAGTTTCATTTTGTTTCAGTAAATCACAAAGTAAAAGCATGCTCCTTAAAGTGACATGCAAGAGAACAGATAAGCACAACAGAATTTCCCATTTAGAGGTTGAAAAAAGAAAGGCTAAAATCTTGCAGTATTAAGTTAACATCCATTTTGAAAACAAACAATCGTTTAAACTCCTAATCTGATTTCATTTAGATATTTTAGAACTATACAATTTCACGATCATATGACTATGCAACAGCAATATCAGATTCCAAATTTACTGTTGGTATCTCTCTCAGAATCACTAGAAAAACTAATTGTTAAAATGCCATTATACCACCCTGAGTAAATGTACACATTATATACAATAATAATTGTAACAGATTAAACAGATTGGACGCAAACACCTAACGTGTTATCCTACAAAAAAAAGTGGGACAATAAAAATGGCATATTGGGATATTATAAAGGGATGACCATTTTAAATTGTATCATGAATCAGTGACTTGGTGTATTAACAAATTCAAACAGTAATAGTGTGGGTGCAATTGTGTTAAAATTATAATAGATCCTAATATTAAAATAAAAAACTATTATAGGGTTCCCAGCTTTTCACTTACCTCTGTATTGTGTTCTAAAAAATATTCTATTTAGAAAAAATATTTGATTTATATGTATAGCAGAGCCGGACTGGCCATCTGGCAAATGCCAGATGGGGCGATGGGTTGCAGGGCCGGTCTCAGCTCTGCTGAAGTTAAGAGTTTAAAAGTACCGCTGGCTGGGATAGTGTGATAAAAAGCTGCTCACAGTCTGTGGTAGTTGGGGGATATTACAGCCCCTGCAAAACACAGAAAGGAACTGTGCATAAGCTGGATGCTAAATTAAGCATTTAAATAAAATATGCTTAGCATTCAGCTATAGCACAGTCTGTTCCTATGGCGTGAGGGTGGGGGCCGCGGAGCTGATAAAGTCTCACGAGATTAAAGACATCATCAATCTCGTGAGACATTTCAGGGCTGAGGACGCAGTGTGTGGGAGCTGTTGCATGAGAGCCTGGAGGACAGTGAGGAGGTGAGGACTCGGCAGGAGATGGTGAGTTATATATTATATGTAAATGTGGCATACATATATTGTGTACTGTCTCTTCCAGAGTTCAAAGGAAAATTAAGGGATTACATCGGTCTTGACAAACATGAATCAAGAAAGAATACTTTAAATAATTAATAATTACAGAACATATACTATTTGAGAATATATTTTTGTAATTTATTCTAACATATGCCCTTTAAATATGATTTTTTTTTTTTTAAGTAAGTTTTGTGTTGGGCTGGAAAGTACATATGACTTGCCTAGTGACAAGTCCAGGATGCCCAAACTACCTTCTACCTTTGTTCTGGTGACCATACTGTAATTCTCATCCCTATTTGATCCTCAAATGTTACAAGTTCAAGGTTGAGGCACCTGTTTGCACCTAAACAAATGCACCCAGACACCCTCCCTCATCATCCAGCCCTGGCACTAGTTATTGTTTAATATGCAAAATGTGTGTCACAAATATTTAATTTATTTTTGTAATGTTGTAAAACTCTTTTGCTTCTTAGGTTTATACATAATAAATAACCTTACATACTTCACAATAGAATAGCAAAACATTCCTTACGCATTATTCGAAAGGTAATTCTTCCCTCTACAGTTATTTGCACACAACGATGTTCCATCAGTTAGCAACAATTGCAGTGTCACAGGTATGACTTGTGTAGGTGCATTAATTGCTAAATGATGTGACGACATGAATAATGAGTCCCCCAGGCCAAATTGTGCCAGCCTGTCCCTTACTATAACCATAACCTAATGATATCCGCAAAAACCTTAATAGATAAAAATGAATAAAAATAATGTATATAATCTGTATTAATGGTGTTGTATTTTAATTAAATATTTTGGTTTTATGCATTTTCCCATCAGTGTACAACAATATTTTGCATGAGCCCTACAGCAGGTGGGCCTATGTGCCTTAATTGCCAGGGCTGATTTTTAGTCCCAGTCCGGCCCTGATGTATAGTTATAGTTTTAGGAGTATGCTATATATTTCACAGTTGTGAAATATGTAGCATACTTATAAAATTATAACTATACATATATATCAAATATTTTTTCTAAATATAATATTTTTTAGAGCGCTGTACCCGTGTTTTCTTTTGATCCGTATTCTGAGTTTGGAGGAAGTGACACACTCCTCTGTGCAGCTGCTATACTGAATCTAGCGCCACTTGTTTCTTTGTATTTCTACCTCTGTATTGTCTTTTATTCCTATTTCTTCTTCTCTCTCTTCTCCAGCTCCTCGTGATGCAGGCACAGAAAGCCTATTTGGGACGATGATGTGACCAGTTCATGTCAGCATTGTTCAACTACAAACAGCAACTGGATGCTATAAACAGAGGAATTACCTAACCCCGCTGTTACTACAAAGCAGCCTAAAATACAGAGCCATGGAATGTAAGTGATTTTCTGTGGCAGACGAAGGTTCAGCTACGCATTAACGGTTGTAGTAATAATAACAGCGGGGGCTAGGTAGTGATTTAGGACCATATTCATAATTAAGAGTGAGTTGGGTGCAGTCCCGTTTTTAGGAGCCTAATGGCACTAAAGAGTCCATAGACTATCTTAAGTAACTGTGTGTATTTCCATTCTTAAGAAGGAAAATACACATGGAGAATGACTCACCGCACCCTCCCCGCCTCCATTACATACCTTCCCCCACCCATTTCTTCATAAAATCTCCCCGAGGCTGCCCTGGCACGCCTCTTTCTACTTAACGACCTACGTGCTGTCTTTACAGACTACACAAATTCAATTAACGTACCTAAGTGGTACGCAGTTTGCGTAAATGACCTACCACATGTGTATAGTAGGTTCATTCTTAAATAACCGATCTTAAGAGTGCAATGGGAAAGTATTTAAAATCCATGAATTTATAACTTGTGAAACCCGCAATTGTGTCTACCTTTAAGAATGCAAGTGCGGGTTACAATATGTGGGTAGAACTTCCCGGCCCCTTAAAATCAGGTGGGGTGAACACGTACGACACATTTAAAGTGATTATCTACCCATTCCATTTCCGCACACTGCAAACAAGAACACAATTGTGACCCATCATCCATTATTAGTTTTTTGGACATTAAATTAATAAGAGATAACTGGAGGAAAAAAGATACAACGTCTAGACTAGCAAAGATGGATTCAGTAGAGCCTAGGGGGTTTAAACATAGACTTTGAATTAAAATGGTTTCTATAAAAATATTTTTACTTTCATAATATGTACTGTCCCTATACATATTCCCTCAAAGGATCTCCAACTCATATCCTGCATCCTAGAAACGGACCCTTCATCTACAGTCATACCAGCCTGGTAACACCCAATCTCTTCAGATCTTGG
>WWET01000373.1:90742-101379 GCA_011038615.1 Limnodynastes dumerilii
CCCTGTCATCCTTGGGCATGCTGATGATTGTAGAACTACAAGCATCAGCATGCCCTCTACGTGCAATTTTTTTTTTTTTTACAGGTTTCCGACGCTAGAAAGAGATTTGTTTACTGTTGCCATAGCAACAGTGGACAAATCTAGCCAATTGGGAGGCAAAATGAAAGACCCGGGTTGAAAACAACCCTGGCGCTTTCACATTGCCACCCTCCCGGGGTGAACATGGGAAAAACCCTTCTTTTTTCCCGTGTTCAAGTCCCGGGTCTCTTGACCCGGGTCTCCCGGAAGTGGCGGTTTCACATCACCACCAAAAACCCGGGTTTTTGCAAAATGCCGGGTTTTTGCTGAAAAACCCGGGTTTTTGGTGGTAATGTGAAAGGGGTATAAGTGAGGTTAACGGATTGGCTTTGCTCAGATTATAAGAAGTTGTTGTCCAAAATCTTTACACATGCTTAAAGATCAAATAACTGTGCCAGAGCGTTCCCGGTACGCTTATTTCCCATTTGGAAAATCTATCCTGGCCAATCCCTTACAGGGATTATTGGCCTGATCTCCCGATAACTGGATAATTGGGCTGGCAATCAATGTAGTATGGCCAATTTAACTCATTTCACATTCCAATGAGATTATGAGGAATATGGACCATGTGTAGTGTCGTTTAACCAGCAACATTATTAGGACTAGTTACGGTAGAGATATCAGATTACCTCTAGATATTGGATATGGATATTCAGGAGCAGTAATTTGTTTCGCTTGCTTAAAGTCATCTGCTTGCCGCGATTGCATTTTAAAGTTTCTGAGGCTTAAATAGACTCAAAAGTCTGTCTATGAAAGAGCGTTCTTTTCTTGAAGTGCCTAGAACAGTGTTGGCTAACCTGTGACACTCCAGGTGTTGTGAAACTACGCGTCCCAGCATGCCTTAAATGCAAAAGCATAGCGGATACCTGACAAAGCATGATGGGAAATGTAGTTTCACAACACCTGGAGTGTCACAGGTTAGCCATCACTGGCCTAGAAGGTAAGTAGAGTCCTGTGCTGCACTGGCTGACCTACTTGTGAGCACATGGTATATTTTTTAAATGTTAATGGGGTAACACCTGGTGTGGAATTCAGGGGGAAGGGTTAGAGTGTGTGGAAAAAAATGGCAGTTCTAGATCAAAGCTATCAGAACAGCAGCAGTCTAGCGTTGGACCAACTACATTAACAAAACCAAAACAGGGCACAAGCAAAATAAATATATTACTGCCAGCAAGAACTAGGGTGCTGTCCTGGTCCCTAAGCTAAAATTAGTTAAAACCACACAAAACAGGACAGAGGGGGTACACGTAAACATAAGTGAACCCATATAGGGACTCTTATAAACGCACACCAATATAGAAATGTCTGGAGACAGAAATCAAACAAAACACCTTTTTAACTGAACATCATTAAGATACAAAAAAAGAGGGCAAACAATATATAAAAAAAATCCAAAATATCAATTAACCAACAAGGTTAAACATATCAAACGGATTACATGTGGAAGGGGAATATACCACATATGCCTCCAGGGGGAATGCCGCTCACTAGCTCCTACACATAGAATAGAAACCCTGAAGGTAAATAGTGGCCGCAAGGACACGCTTCGCACATTCCTGTGCAGGTATCTTACCCTACTCTGGCTACACAAAGGAGCGGTGTCCCCTGGAGGAAGAAAGAGCACAAGCTAGCAGCTGACAAGGAGAGATTCTCTGTATTTTGTCGGAGCGCACAGGTTAACCGATGGAGGAAGCTGCCAGGTATTAACCCGACGTGCGTTTCACCCAGAACGAGGCTTTGTCAAGGGTGACAAAATAAAACAAAAAACAATATATAAGATAGGGTGATTAGCAACCCCTAAGTTTCTTTAAGTATAGTTCTATCAAGCACAACATAAACAAAACAAAATTTAGAAGGACTAAATTGTGTGTAGTGAACTATGCAATTAATGTTACAAATTATCTACTTAAAGATAACAAATAATCATTTGAAGTCAATCAATGAAGTAACATGTTAATTTTATAAATCATCTTATCAAAAGAAAAAAACATGAATGAAAAATTGCCTGAAACAGACCATGGTAATGTTCTATCATAATTATTGCAACCAAACAAAATGGTTAGTATTATTACCTCTTCCCAGAAATGAATGAGAATAATATGGCTTTTAATGCATGGCAATGTCAATACAATATGCATTATTAATGGCATTATGGGTAATTTTATCCAGCAGATTCTAATCAAGAGCACAAAACACTTACATTTTATGCCCTAAGTGTGTTCTTGCACAATGCGATAAGATGACATTTGGGCAATCCAAGAAGACATTTTTGACCATCAAAAACGGTAAATAAGTATAAAAACAACTTGAAAGACATTTGTTTTTATAATGATTTATTTTCAAATTAAAGAATGTTTTAAGAAAAGCCCTCGGTAAGTAATACCTGACCTCCAAAATGCATGAAATGACAGAAAAAATTGTGTTTGTCAAGCATATTGATATCAATTACAATGGTAGTACAATGATCATGAATCTAATAATACTGAAATAACATTTTTTATTGTTGGTATACACCCCCCACCCCAAACAAAAAGAAGGTAGCATCACACCAAAAACATTAGGCCTCCTGTAAAGTTGTGCTCATGCAGCAGGTTTTATACATAAACATATTTTTAGAATGGTGATACCCAGAAAACATGCATACTCAAATGAGTGCAAAGAAAAGTTCAGAACATTTGGACACATCCCAACTTTTGTTGAAAAGGCGGGACGTGGTGTACCCACACGTGTCACGTGATTTTGGGTTGAAAAATATGCAAGAACAAAACTTCTAAGTGTATTAACTTGCTCTGGCCCTGGTGCAGGTGTGTACACACATAACAGATGCCAAGTATGATATTATCACAAGCTTTTACCTTTATAATTTGTAAAGAGCAGTAACCACAGCAACCATATACAAATGAAAAAATGGCTAAAACTCACCGAGACCTAAAAATATAAAATAATATTAGTAAGAAGCGTCTTCGTGGTAAACCAATTGAAGAAAAGAGACATATAAAATTATATTGATTGAATTATATATTAATTTGTAACTAACTGAAATAGTAAATATTATGAACTTTTTTTTTATATATATATCTAAGTTGGAGATTGCTTCAGGTCAGTTTATAAGGTAATTTATACTGCAGGTGTACAAGGCAAGGGGAATTTGCACAAAAAAACAAAACATGGCCTGGCACTAGTCATTACCCAGTAACTAACCATGATCTTCTATCTTTAAAATAAAAGTCAGAGAATTAGTTACAGATATCTGCATATATGTGATAAGCCATCCGCCACTTACAAGGCTTCTCTGTTAGATGGTCCTAACTCTAAATTTTGAGTCCCAATTGTGGGTTACATATCAAATATCTTTCTAAACTGAGAGGCTCACCTCTTATGGAGATCCCCAAGTCTCCAAAACAGCCACTCTGAGAAAGCACCCCCATCCCAGACATGCTTTAAAACACACTTTCAAGATAGATATAGTTTTCAATGTAATGTGACCTTAGAAAACAGGAAGTAGAAAAAAACTGCCACATTTTCCACTTTAACCTGTTCCAGTTTTTTCATTTTTAATTATTTCACTATAAATTTTGGCATGCAGCACCAGGAGACAATTCTCCACAGACTGGTGAAAATTTCATCCTAATGCATAAAATACTTTCTGAGCTACAGCCCCTCAAACACCATGCCCCCCCTCTAACAGAAAGTCAATGGCGGAATGCTGTTTATTATAGTCAACCTTAACATAAGGGCACGACCGTGCCTATATATATATATCTATATATATATATCTATATCAGTTAGTAATTGTATTAACGGTAAAAAACATTATAGAACACATACTGTCATATATGTTCAGGTCAACTGAATGCATGGCAAAGTTCTTGTGTTCATTACCCCTATGTGGGGTTCCTTACCAACTATTGGGGCAGTATATACTCTCTTTAGTGTTTGCCTGTTTCTGAAAGTAGGTAGTTATTTGAAAGTATTCCAATAACCCTATACTCATTCAAAAGCACACACTCTAAAATGCAAGTTAAATGGCTAACGTATATGGTTCACTGCAAGTGACAGGTCAGTTGTCTTTCCTATTCAGTTACGTATGACTGGAAATGACATTTTCGAAATACACATCACTAATTTGAACGTTTTTATAATGAATGGGTAAGTATCCTGTCGTAAAAAGGGCTGTTCTCAGCAACAAACTACACCTTTCCTATTTAGTATCCTTCCCCCATCAAACTGAAATAGAAAACATTTGTTTTAGCCACTGAATATCATAGCACATCCTTCATATCAATATTGATTCTGACATGATTATCCATAACATAGGCTTTGAGAATTTATAGACATATAGTCTTCAAAATGAAGAATATCCAGTTCACGTGCTGTCATTTGCTCTTAAAGGGTTTAAAATGTCTTGATAGGCATCCCAACTGGGTCAGTCAAAATTCTTTATGCGGTCATTAAAATCAACGTCACTATTTCTATGTAGATTATAGCTGATATCACAATTAATGGCACATAACTGGACAGGATTCCCACAATTGGCAATGAGAGAGCTAGACAACCTGGGGCATTCTTCAACAGGAAAAGACAGAAGAGATCTAATTGACATGAACTTCAACATATTGTGACAGCCATTTTATAAATATTATAGCTTTGCGGGTGTAATGGAAACTGAGGTGTGTAAAAGGACATAGCACACTGAAAACCTTTATATACACAACATCACATTTAACACTACATTTTCTTATTAAATGAGGCATTTATACTTGAAGGTTGGGATTACATCTTTAGTTCCATAAACTTTTGCTAGCGTCACAATAATCTTGTTCAACACTGTCTGATGTGGAAACTGTGTGGCCATTTTAAAGTATAATAATAAAACATAACAACATTAATTATAAGACTTAAAATAAAAAATTTGGCAATATAATAACCCAGAATTTGTCTATACAGCTATTATTAAAAAAAGTACATTTCTTCACACAATAATTCACAGCACTTGGTAGGGAGGAAAACAAATAATAATAAAGAAAAACAGGACTTGTCATCCGCCAAGGTGTTTAAAAAAAAGAAATAAATAAATATTCAAAAGAAAATATCTACTCTACTAAAATCATTTAAATAATTTTTGGGGATATTTCAATTAAGAACAACTTCTCTTCATGAGCATGTTTGTTATATATTATTGCAAAGATGGTTTCAATTCAGTGAAAATACATACAAGGATGCACTTTATATACTAGAATTCTTTCCCCTGAATAGGTTACATTCAAAATGGCCATTACTATGCCCTATACCCCTGCTAGTCAATACTCTGCATTCAAATAGCAAAATTGATATTCCGGTAATAACAGAAGAGATCAAATGGAAATGTTCTGTAGCTAAATATGCCTATAGATCATCTTGAAAATCTAATACCAGCAGAAAGTCTGTGTACCAGCAAGCTGGGCACAGAAAGATGAGGTTAACAAAATAGAACACAGATTATGTGTCAGTTTAAAGTATTTCTTACACAAAGTGATTTTGTTTGGTTAGCAGAAAAGTAAGACTGGTGTCAGGTCACATCTTAAGCTGAGCTATAATAACTGAACAGCTCAGTGATACAGTATGCGAATTATAAAATATATGCAAGTGAGCATGAGCAGCTAAGAGAACACAAGAAGAAATGGATTACACAGTAAAGATATTAAACCACAGTGTAAATTACACCAATATATTGTTTTCTCTTTGTAGCACAGGCAGTGAGGATCATTGGTCAGCCTCCTTTGAATAACATCCTGTGTTCCTCATTTTCCTTTATGACAAGCTGTAGTTAATTTACAGTAACAATTATAACTTTTGAAGGTTTCTAGCTGGGCAGTTTTGGCCCAGTCATTGTCCCTGAACAGACACATAATACAAGGCTAATAAACATCCTGTTTCTGATTTTAAGGTCTCTATTTTATGTACGTAAGTGATATAATATATGACAGTACACCACCTTACTCTTTATCCTGAGCAGGTTGTAGACCTGTACATAATACTACTTAAAAGGAAAAAATCTAAACAAAACCATAGCTTTAATTTTGTCTTTTTAATATTGATAAAAAAAAATATAATTTTTTATTTTTATTTTATATTGTGGCGGTCAGAAGAGACTATATAAATGGGTGTGAAATTTAAAAACCTTTTAATGATAAACTGTGTTTGTATAATGAAAGAATGCCACACCTTATAGCTCTGTTAAACACATTTCTTTAATAAATTCCATTATACAGGTACAGTGCACACTATATTAAATATTGGTAAACTACATGCTTTAACTGCACCCATTTGGGTTAAGAAAGACTAAAAATTACCAAAACCGTGGGGTGATCCAGATCTTTAGAGCAAAAGAAAAAGGTGGAAATGTACACCTGGGCAAAACCCTTTTATATTATATTAGTGGGGAAGCATTCAGGGAAATGCTTTGCTTTTGCTTATTCAAAAAACACTGAATAGCTTTCATTTAAAACTAATTTTTCGTTGCACTAAGTAACGTTCTTTTTAAACTGTGCAAACAGCAGTAAAGTTGCAATTTGCCTGCCCTGCAATTTACCATTCAATTATTACTATCTAGCAGGCATCCTAAAAAAATTTACATTTGATTATACATTTTTCTGAAGACCCAGCTCATTTCGTAGTTAAACTTACTTTATTATTATTATATTTAACATAGGCCAAATGTTAAGCTAACATTTGGCCTTAATAGTAAATTAAAACAAGCTGGTTTACAATCAAGAGTAACAACTAACAAATGAAGCTAAAAAATTGATACCTCAGCTGAACAACAACCATATTTAATACTTGTATGCCACCTGATGGTAATGAAATTCAAATGAATTGTGGATATAATGCTTGCTTATATGCTTATAAATATTTCAGATCAGCTTAAATATTGATTAGATGCTGCTATGTAACGGCTGACACACATATACTTACTAAGCTAACATAGCTCAGAGACTGCATGCATAGTACAGTACTGAACTGTCAACACCATTTGTAAGCTTAACATGGAAAATTCTTAAGCCCCAGGAGGTTTATGCTTTACTTTATAGTACATAATAAAATGCCATTTCCTAGTACAATATATCAATTCCAGAGACTTGACAAAATATATATATATTTTTATAAATGCAAATTAACAGCTCAAATGGAATGTGCATGAAGACTGACTAGAAATCTGACAACTGCCTTACAATTTGTGGGGGCTTCCCTATAAATCATATATATTGCCCAAAACGACCTGCACGGCTACTGTCAAGAATACCCAGACAGACATACATAATTCAACAGATTCAAAATGGAAGCATTACTTGACATAACAGTTCCTACAGGTTTGTCATTCATTCATTCGCCGATTCTGTCAATCTCCTAGAAATGGACACTAACATTAGTGATTAGTTCCAGATTCCTGTTCCAACAAAGCTGGTGTTACATTGCTAGAGGCCCTGTAAAGCCTTCATACAATAAACGGATCATAAGCCTAGTATTTATCAATTTAATATATAGTCATCTTTCTGGGTTTTCTTCCCACCAATGTATTTTCATAATAACATACAAATATGGAGGGATTATTCACAGTAACTAATCAGATTCTACTTTTGTAGACAAATAAAATCTATAATCTTAAATGACAGTGTTCTAGTAAACCTAATAATGCCTTAGGCAGGTTTATATTAGTTTCATATAAACTGGTACACTTTTCTCATCACATCATTGGATAAAACATGTTTACTAGTGTTAACAACTGCCATCTTATGAAACTTTGCTCTGTTACAGCTATTCGCATTACGATTACCACCAATACAGATAATTGTAGCTTTGGAATGAAGGACCATATTTATAGATCCGAATGAGTTAGGTGTGGTCATATCCACACTTATCTCACCTGTCCTGCACCACAACCCACCCCATTTGAAGGCTCTTTAAAGCACTTAAGAGGACCATAGGGCTTCCTTAAGTAAGGTGCATACATTCAGTCTTAAGAAGGAGATCCCTTCCCCATGCCCTCCCCGGCTAATTAAATCTCTCTCTGCCACCCACTCTTCTTAAAAAGGACAGAGGCTGCCATGCCTCTTCATTCTTAAATAACTATGTGCGGTCTTTAAAGACCACACATAGTTAATCTATATACCTAAGTGGTATGTAGATTGCGTAAATGACCTACTATGCATGCGTAGTAACTGTAGGTTTATTTCTTAAAAACCTCTTAAGTGTGGTCCTATAAGTGTGAATCTGGTTCTATGGGAATGACAGTGACCATTCTGTGCAAGGTAATGTTGCACACTGGTAACAATGCCATCCTTATAAGGGCAATATAAAATAAACACACAATTGACACACAAGTCAATAGGAGTGATACATTATAGGGAAAATAATCTAGATTTATTGGTTTCCAATTATACCTGGATAGGTTATTTTAATGCAAAATGGTCAAACTGAGATGCATTTTCAAAGAGAATTTAAAACAATAATTTTCTTATTTCATTTTCCAGCACACTTCTGCAGATAGACAAACAAACATTTATTTACTAGATAATCATTAAAACCTTTGCACTACCTCCAGTCGGCTGCCCTCCAAAAGTTATTAGTGAAATTGTATATTTTTGCAACCAAATCATATACAAATCATATCATGCGAAATAACATTTATTACTCTCCTAGAATGTAGCCTAAACAGCTATATTCCCACTTTCCAAACTACGAATATATATGATTTCATGTGTCCATTTAAATAGTCTCCAAGACAAGAACATTTTCATTTCAATAGTAGTAGTTCTCTAATGGGTCTGTCTAAAGTCACAGGTAAGGTTTGGTAGATAGTATGACATTTTCCAGACTGCCTGCCCTGATAAATCAGCTACATTTATATCTTGTGAAAAAAAAAAATATATATACTATATATGACTATGTTGCGCTTACACCATGCAGCAAACTCCGTTCCCGGAGAGTCCACCTTCACAACCAAACAATCTAAGTAATAAAAAGTGGGGGGAAACTGAGAACGCGCTGGGTAAAAAACCTTAAATTACTAAAATATATAAGTACACATAAAAAGCACATATAGAATACAGGGTATGTGTAATATTAACAAATACTGGCAAGACCGGAAGAGATCCTAATCCTATATATATATAAATTAGGAAGTCCACAAGAAACGTCCAGAGAGATCCACACACTTCCTCCTCTCTCAAGGGCCCTGAAATCTGAATAACGACCCTTACACTGCAAGACTCACCTGAGCCAGCCGCCAAGAGTGGCCAATAACAGCCTCTATCAAAGGGGTCATATAGCATAATATTGGGCGTGACTTCAACAATGGTCATAGCTTCTTCCTACCACCCACAGTTTTGAAGTCAGTACAGATAATGCTCATGCAATAAAACATGAGGAACTATTCACTTTTTATATCGTCTGTCCACACAATATTATTTCACTTTTTAGCTGGGTCACTGATGTTTTATGGCAAGCATCTGACATACTTTCAAGTAGTTATTCTTTAGTAACGGCTTCCTTTTAAGCCACCTTTGCATGCTAAACTCTTCATTTGTTCAATTGGATCACTTTCATTCAAGTCTCAATCACTGTTTTCGTTGCTTTCTTCCCAAGTCTCCTTGCTCGGCCACCAAATTTTGAGGAACTATCTTGTCTAGGCAGAGTATCGATGGTATGATGTAGCTTTTGTTCATTCTGAATTCATACAACAGAGCTCACTGGGATATCCACTTGGATAGGTTGTTGTAGCCTTTTCTTACACTGTGTGTGTTTACATTATAACTGGTGAAGAGTAGCATACTGGAAAGCACAATGTGATTTTTATTAACTAATGTAAATCTGTTTTTAATCATAAAATTGTACCTTGTCTTGTAGTATATAGTCAGCACCTTTAATTTCCTCTTTTTTGTCCGGATACAAATTAGCACAGTTTTTGTGTTTTTGTACATGCCTTATGCTGACAACAAGGCCTGCAATGTACCTGTCAACCAACCTAACTTATATCCACAAGTCACAGAAACACTCTGATCAAGTATTCAGGTATTCTGAACGACAGGATTATCAGGTCAGTGGTCAGTTAGTCAACTGGCAAATCAGTTCATGCTGCTCATTTCAGATAATTGGGGTGATCGGCTAATAATCTCCAGATTGGCTTAATAGGGCTGTAGCTTGCATTGAATGCATGTGTAAAAATAAATAAAAATGTGCATTGCTTAGTTTGACATGAAAAATCACATACAGTAGGTGGAAAACGGTCGGCAAAAGTGCATAAAACGTAAATGGATAATTTTATTTAGCAAATCACTTACTGTAACAGAAATAATCTTTAAAGCAGAAATTTTGCACTTAAGCAATGTATGCATTGATAAATATTTTATGGCAGTGAAGCACAAAGTACATACGGAAAGGGGTATATACAAGAACACATGCTTGTTTTAAACTACAAGTGAGTTCAAAGACGGGTTGTTTTGAACCAATGCTGAGCTTGAATTCATTTGAGTTTATTCACGCTCCTATGGTTGGCATAGGACTGGGAATCACTTAGTCTA
>WWET01000373.1:117810-129451 GCA_011038615.1 Limnodynastes dumerilii
TCAACACCCGTGGAAAACTTGAGTAAGGATCCCTTCGCTGATAGATTCCCTACCACTCCCAAATATGTCCCTAACTATCCCTGCTGTCAGAACCCGATAGAAAGGTCTTTAGATCCGATACTGGATCATGAGTGTTGCGTTCAAAACGTGGGGCTCAAAGTATGTGCTACAAACAAAAAGGAGTGTTTTCCTATAGGAGCAGTTAAAACATTTTTTATAAATTGAAGAAGTCTAAATCTAGTCCAATACTTTCTAAACAGTTAGAGTAAGTTAAGGCTGGGTACAAATTGGGGTTTTTCCAAAGATAATCTTTCCAACCACACAATCAAAAGGAAAGTTTCACCAGATATCTTAGCAGTGTGTACTGTCCAAAGATGCTCAAAAATCTTTTGAAACCGTGTGATCTTTTGATTTGATCTTTTGGTGCTCCTAATATGCCAGATCAACGATGGAGAGATATCTTTTGCTTTTTTAAAGTGTTTACCGTGTCTATTATGAGATCTCTGGAACAATACTCACTGGTAAGATATCTGGCGAAACAGTATTTTTATTGTGTGATTGGAAAGATCATCTGCTGAAAATCCCAGTGTGTACCCTGCTTAATGATGCAAGATTATAACATTTCTCATGACAGCAATAAAGGAATTATCACTTGTACGGGCACCTATATTAAGGACCTGCAATAATCCAGTTTTAATTGGGGAACCCTTGATCCTTATCAGACAGTGGTCATTCTCATTTCCTTTGAACTTGAGAACTGTTTTATTATAATCTTCTTTGGACCAAACATTTTTGGACTTCTTTATGTATTTATACCAATATTCTAACAGTCTATAAGAACAGAGGACTAATATAGGCCAATAAGTATTTTGAATCAATATGTAATAGGGTGGGAAATCTAAGCGCTAGCGTAATCTATGCTTGACAGTGGTTATCTTGACATAAATGTAGACAGTCTTTCTCAATTAGGGATTTCCCAATAAACAATCCTGATTAATATACACTTCATCGCTACGGATACAAAAATGGCTGAAATAACAATTAGTCTAATTGCATACAATTCCTTTCTGGAAGGAAGAAAAATACAATGACAATAATGTGGAGAATCAATGAACACAGTATCCACAGCGATATAGTCTTTCAATGTCTTTTAAGAAGGTACTGATAACAATAGAAACACAATGTAACTATCCTTACAATGATTCACAACCGTATCAATCCATAATTCTTTAACAGTTCACTGTATCCACAGTGATGGGCCTTCTCACAATGGATTACAGCGATGCATGTATTTAAAAATGAAAGACTACAGACCTCAAAGCTTAGTCCTTATGCTTATGCACAGGTACTTCTCCTTTCCTTTTGTATGTCAACCGGTAAACTATTCAAAGTCCCATAAAAAGACTGTTGATAAATGTGCCCTGTGTCTTCTTTCTTTTTCAATTACTCTATTGCTCCAAATGTTCCAGTAAGGTGATGTAAATTTCTTATGAAACATAAAAATTTACACAACCTCATCGCGTAATATGTCAATATAATTAAGCAAAGACTCTAGTATGAGTTATGCTCACCCTAATAGCCCATCAACTTTGAATAATTCCCTTTTTCAGCTCTCTCATATGGTGATATCACATTCACATAAGAAAACAGAAGACAGCAGACTCTCATCGCATAGCTTGTTAATACAGCTGGGTATAGTGTAGTGTGAGTTATACTCACCAAAAACTTCTCTTGTTTATAAGGTACATCAAGGAGATCTTTCATGGTGAGTAATTCTTGAATGATAAATGTACAGCTTTATTATGAATGTTCCTCTTTCCACAATACTCATATGCAGTAATATCAAATTAGCATAAAAAAGATAAAGACACACTCATCGCATAACTTATTAATCCCTCTCGAGGTGGTATAATATGGGTTATACTCACCATAAAGTTCTCGTTATCAAAGCACATCACAATCCCAATCCAAACCTAATGGTGTCCTCGTACCGTCCTGGTCCTATTGATTACAATTACCCCTACCACCGCGTTTCAAGCAGCTTCATGCTCTTTGTGCTCTCTTAAGGTCATTACAAACTACCAGTTGGTGTAATCACTAGGACCAGGGCGGTAGCAGGACACCATTAGGTTTGGAATGGGATTTTGATGTGCTTTGATAACAAGAGAACTTATTTTACTTATTTTTAAGAGAACCCATATTATACCACCTCAAGAGGGATTAATAAGCTATGCAATGAGTGTGTCTCTCTTTTTTATGCTAATTTGATATTACTGCATACGAGTATTGTGGAAAGAGGAACATTCATAATAAAGCTGTCTACAAGGATCATTCAAGAATTACTCACCAGGAAAGATCTCTCTGATGTGCCTTATAAACAAGAGAAGTTTTTGGTGAGTATAACTCACACTACACTATACCCAGCTGTATTAACAAGCTATGCGATGAGAGTCTGCTCTCTTCTGTTTTTTATGTGAATGTGATATCACCATATTAGAGAGCTGAAAAAGGGAAATATTCAAAGGAATTACCCACAGCCATTGGAATTTATATTAGAAGAGATACTGACGTTCATACAGAGTTTAAGTTGATGAGCTACCCGAACATGTTTGTTGTTGTGTTAATTTTTATCTTTTATGAGAAATTTACATCACCTTATTGGAACATTTGGAGCAATAGAGTAATTGAAAAAGAAAGAAGACAAGGCACATTAGAAACAGTCTTTTTATTGGACTTTGAATAGTTTACCGATTAATATACAAAGAAGGAAAGGAGAACTACCTGTGCATAAGCATAAGGACTAAGCTTCGAGGTCTGTAGTTTTTAATTTTTAAATACACGCATCGCTGTAATCCACTATATTGTGAGAAGGTCCATCACTGTGGATACAGTGACCTGTTAAAGGATTGTGGATTTATACGGTTGTGAATCATTGTAAGGATAATTGCATTGTGTTTCTATTGTTATCATTACTTTCTTAAAAGACATTGAAAGACTATATCGCTGTGGATACTGTGTTCATTATTCTCCACATTATTGTCACCGTATTTTTTCTTCCTTCCAGAAAGGAATTTTATGCGATTAAACTTATTGTCATTTCAGCCGTTTTTGTATCAGTTACGATTAAGTGTATATTGATCAGGATTGTTTATTGTAAAATCCCTAATTGAGAAAGACTGTCTACATCAATGTCAAGATAACCACTGTCAAGCATAGATTACACTAGCGCTTAGATTTCCCACCCTATTACATATCCATTCATTTGTCTCTAGACATATTTATGTGTTTTAGGAATGAAGCGGAATAGGTGTTAAACCCTCTGCGTAAGTTTTGAGCTGGTTGTCTAAGGCAGCGCAGATTGGGAATTCTTTTATATTTGTCAATAAGTATTTTCATCAGTGTCTCATTACTGCTGCATGAAATTTTGTCGCTATATTCCCTGGTGATTTGTTTTAATGTTTAAAGAGAGAGTAACAGGATCAGCACTCAGTGCACTGCCGAGGTGTTGATATAAGATAATAGGTCAGGTAAGACAGGTCTAAAGGACAAGTCTTTTCAGAAAGGGCGAATTAACCTGAAACGTGTTAAGTCGCAGCTGCAGCACTTCTTTGGCGATACCTGGAACAGGCTCCTTCTTCATCTTTTTGGTGGCACAGATAGCAGCTTCATCCCGGGTCTTCCATCAGCGCTGTTTTGAGATTTCCTCCAACTACAGGAGGACACTGTTTCTGGGTACATATTGCCTTTTTTAAATGTATATTTATATGTGTATTTAGTTTTTATCATCTCTTATGTTTTACTATTTGGAAGAATTAGAGATATGTTTTGAGATTTATAAATGCATTTCTTATACTTTTTTCTCTCTCTATTTATATATATGAACTTACCCTGATGGGGAACATCGTGGATTTGAGCTCTCACTGCAGGATAAATGGTTCACATATTCACTACTGTATTTTAAATATTGGACATTGTGTTATTATCATTGTATTATCTATTACCAATGTATTATATAATACAAACACCTCAGCAGTGCACTGAGCGCTGGTCTTGTTACTCTTTTTATACATTGTTCATTTTTTGGGATTGGTAGATTCCTTAGGCATATAGGAATGGCTGCTAGTGTCCTTTTTGGATATTCTTATGCATATAAATCTCTGATTTGCAATTTGGTTGTTTTAATATTTGTTGTCAAGATTTTACTGACTAGAGAAGCGCCTGGTACGGATATCCATTTAGTTTCTTTGAACGGCTTAGGCGTAAAGGAAACCCTTTAGGTTCCTGTGTTGGCAGCACCTAATCATTTCTTTATTTTATCTGTATAAAAAGCTTACTCTAAAGAATAAATCATATATTATTTAGAGCTAAAAAGAGAAATCATTTAATAAAAAAAGAATAAGCAAATAGAGCAAAATTCTGCCTTAATTACAACAGCTTATTTAAAATTAATATAACATTTCTTTGTGAAATGTACTTTAAGCGGTGTAAAGCAGAATCTATCTTTTAAACACAGCGGAAAACTAATTACATCAACACTTTGTTTTCTGAAATACATGCATTTGCAAAAAAATCAAACAGGAAACAAAATTAAAAATATACAATACAAAATTTTTACATTAACTTTGCAAGGCTACAGAAAAGTTATATTATGTATATAGAAAACTATCAACAAACTAGTAGCAATAAATCTTAAAAACGCAATTTAAAATAAAACTGCAAAAAAGTTTTCTAAAATGAAATATACCCCCGGAAACAGCAATTCTAAGCAGCAGAGACAACATATTTGGCAAATTGGATTTAACAACAAAGTTGTGCTTATAAGAGTTTACACATCAATAAATTGACCAAAAGAAAAATGAAAACTTTTTCAAGAAAAAATACATACAGGGATAATAAAGTAGACAAACCTGGTGGAAGGCCCTTAAACACTAATCCATTTTATTCATGCACAATCCTTTGAGTGCATAGAATGAGGTTTAAAATTATGTTAATCATATTAGTTTTACACTGTTTGTATATCTATAAAAACTAAACAAAATAGTCAGCTATAAATGAATCATCCACTCATCTTGTATCATAAGCCTTCATCTCAATTTTCTGAAATTTTAATTATTTGTTTTCCTAGTAGTTTCATGTACAGAATGAAATGGTATATTATATTGTTACATATCAATATACAAAACCTTAGGCAGTCTTTTGTCACTAAACATCAGCAAATAAGTCACATGTAGTTTTCAATCAGCAATAGTTAAATTTTTAAACAAATAGGTTAGATTACTCTTAGTGTTAGCATAACAAGGATAAAGTAGGGTAAGGTCTTTATTTATGATGTTGAATACTGATTTAGACTCTTGATGGGATCCTTTAAAGCAAGCAAACTAGAGTAGAGTGATAACTGAATCTACCTTATTTTATTTTACTGATATATTGATCAGTGACAATGTGTCTAAAACGTCTCCATTTTCTTACCAAGAGAAAGAGTTTGCCATTTTGTCCTTGTACACAGAACCTAAAGGTGCTTCTAGAGGCTGAAAACTCCACAAGAAGCCGGACAATCATGCTCTCCACAAACTGGTTCCTGTGGAAACAAAGATCAGTCTTCACAGTATGGGTCCATGTTAACTATCATGCGAAAGACAAGCAAGTTAATGGTAAGTGGTCATTAGGAGGAAATAAAACCTCTACATTATCCATTTTCCTTTATGTGCTGTCAGCACCCTACTGGATATTATAGAAGCTTTGCTAGCTAAGGAAAATGATCAGTTAATGAACAAAATAGAGTTCTATATTATTTTCCGCTTTTAAAAATGCAACCAGCTCTCGTATTCAAATAAGTCTGTCAAAAACCAGAGCAGGTTAACACACCTCCACATCTCAATAATTCACACAGAGCATGAAAATTATTTTCATACATAACTACTTAAATAAATTAAACTGTATAATGAATTATTAGTACTTTCTACCAGGAAAAGGGATTTATCTATAATTGCCTGTATATTATTTTCTTTAAAACATCTGAAGGACACTTCAACAATGGGTCTGGATGAGGCCTTGGAGCTGGGAACATGACAGTTAGGAAGATGCTCTACTCGCCAACCCCCTGTGACTGACAGATTACATATAATCAAGCCCAAGGAGAGAAGGAAGAGAGAAACTACAGAGCCAAACTACAAAGCCAATTCCCCTCACACTACTGAGTATGAGAGCACAGTAACTCGCATCTGTCATGGGTGAGTACTGATAAATTCTGCTTCCTCCTTCCTCCATCTAGGAGACACCAAAGCAGCCGTATGTACCTGAACATTATTCCTTCCTGCCAAAGGCATCCTAGGAATCTAAAACCTAAAAAGTATCAAACTTAGTGAAGGTGTACATGGAGGATCAGGTGGATGAAAGACACAGCTTCTCAATAAAACTCCCCTGCTAACCACCCAGGACAAACTCACTAACCTGGAGGAATTGGCTAAGACTCCCAATGGTACCGTCCAAAGCGTATCCTGTTAAGCTTGCTGGATCGGGAGTCGAATCAGTGTGGCAAAAAATTGTTTATTGGCAGACCCCTTTTGCTGGATTCAGACTTAAGTGCTTGAAATTAGTTACTCCTGGGCTAAACCATGATGATTGCAGGGGGAGTCAAGTTAATTGTATTCTTCGCATGCAGGGATATATCTTTGAATTGCTTACTGCGCACAGATACTGACCAGCTTTACTATCACACTGTTATTTAGACTTGGGATAGGAAACATCACCTCTCAACTCTAATACTGTTTGCAACAGATGAAATATGACTTACCCTGCAAAAAACATGGTTTAGCCCAGGAGTAACTCATTTCAAGCACTTACTTAAGTCTGGATCCAGCCAAAAATTATTTGGGGCACTCATAGGAGCATGCTGAATTTATGTGGTGGAAAAGGTTAAACGGCGATAATTACCAATTTCTAAAAATTACTTAAGACCTCATAATGTATTTGCTCAAGTTGGACACAACAAAAACACAAACACAATGGCAGTGGAGGTACACGAAAAGTCTAAAGACCTGAAGGGCTTTTAACAGTAAAACAGCAGATAACCGGAAATTACTGACAACTATCCAGTCGGTTACTTCACACCAACGCTCACTTTTTTGGGTCCTTACCCTGTTTTTCGGGGACCACCTGCTTGGTTCAATAATTGTGGTAGTGTATGGCTAGCTTGAATCCCATTATCTACGTAAAGACCTTGGGAGCTGTTACAAACCCCAATGGGAGAGCTTGGAACTAAAAGTGTCACTTTTAAATGGCAAAGCGTGGGAGACCCTGATGACTTACCTACATGGGAACAGGGAGAACATGGCTATGAATACAAAAAATTGATAAGCTGCACAAATGGAACAAGGTCTGCACACCTAGACCTGTTGGTGAAAGCTGTACCAAAAGGCTCTACTTCTCAGCACCCTGGCTACTGTTTGCTACTGTTGCGGTGAGAAAGAGGGTGCTGTAGCCACAGCTCTTTTACTAACCACCAGCCTGTAAAAAAAAACCAAAAAAACAGGGAAATAGAGGTAGAAGTAATTTTAAGATAATTTAATGAAATAAGAGCTGCCTAACGTGCAAAAAAAAAATATCCAGACTTATGCTCATGAAACGCTCATGTGCGTAGTGAACGTACGCCAGCGTACCTCCGATGCACTCCCCTTGGTCGTACTTAATTTAGCCTTCTTACGCCAAGCAAACTCTACGAAGTTGTTACGAAGCTGATATGCTCAAGGCCCATACCCACAGAATTTCTGAGCTTAACATCTGTCCCACGCATGCGCACTAAGTTAAAATGGTCATTTTTTTAAGACTTCAACCATCGTAAAAACGCATCCAAGCATAGGTCTGGATCAGGCCCAATGAGCTTAAACTGGAAAGGGGAGGAGCTTCTTCAAAAGTTTTTTGTTCCATCTTCAGTGCCTCAACTAAACACAATGTTCACAGTGTCCAACAGATGGATGAGAGAGAAAACTGGATTTTATTTATTGGACTTTAGTTCTCTAGGTTTGTGACATATGAAGCGGTAATCAATCACATAACATCTGAATCACAAGTCTTTTACCATCATTACTAGCACTGAGGTTGAGAAAGACTTTAGTGCAATTCCTTACTAACAATTTTATTCAAGTCATAATAAATATGAAGTAACCAACATTTAAAAATAAGACTTGAGCAATGCAGAGAACTTGTCGTGTGGGGCACGAGAAAGGGAAATTTTTTTTTTTTTTTAATCTTTTATTTTGTAGATTTTGTGGAAGGTTTAACATTACAATGTAAAATATAGCAGAAATCATCGAACAATATGCAATAAAAACAATGAATACACTTGTTGAGTTGTTTCTACATAACCCGCATCCGAAAACAATGTTTGAAAACATGTATGTAAGCCATAATAAATGAATCAAAGTATGGTTGGGAGGGGGGGTACACCATCCTTTAAATATAGTTACAAAAGACCGGACATTGATTGATTGATCGCAAAATACCAGGGAGACCAAACACAATGGAACTGTATTGTTTTGGAGGCTGGTAATATACTCCATGCATGCCACATAATTGATTCTATTAACTAAACAGCTTCGGGTCGGGATTGTACTTGATTTCCGCATTAATAATATGTGTCAATAACTTTAGGTCTTGTTTACTAACATCAGGAGGAGGTAAATTTAGCAGAATATGACATGGGTCTTTTTTGAAAGATAAATTAGATATTTGTTGAGTTAATTTCAGAACAAGATCCCAAAAGTAACTAATAAGGGGACAATCCCACCAGATGTGAAGAACGGAACCTGTCATTCTCCCACACCTCCAGCAAGTTGCTGGAGTCTAGGGGAACATGCAGTGTAGTTTTTCAGGGACAAGATACCATCTGGAATAGATTTTAAAGTTAGTTTCACGGATGGACACACTTACGGATGCCTTTGCAATCTCTTCCCTTATAATTTCCCAGTCTTCCTCGTCCAGAACTCGGTTCAAGTCACCCTCCCAAGCAGACTCGCAGGTGAGGCGGTCAGTGGAATCAGACACCAAGACAGAGTTGTACAGTGTGGAGATTGTACCTTTTTGTACTGCCCTGTTATTGCATAGTGTCTCAAATGGGGTATATGTGCGTAACCTAGATTTCCTAGTTTGAGACTTTTCAAAACCCTTTGATTTGGAGATATCTAAACAACAGAGCACTAGGAAGGTCATATTTAACTTGAATTTCAGTAAAAGAAGTTGGAGCGGAGGGGCCTAAAATGTGTGCAAATCTCTCAAAATTAATAGCTATCCAGAGGGCGATAATGCGCTTCTGAGAGCCTTGTGGAAAGAGAGGATGATCCCAGATAGGTGAAAGCGGAGAAGAGTAAGGGCCCAACCCCAATTTAGTGTTGACACGGTCCCACAGCTGGAGGGTAAATTGTGTGGTAGGTGTAGTATATGCCGAAGCCGGCCTGTTTGAACGCGGCAGCCACGGGAGAGAACTCAATTTGGTTGATTTGACAAGAAAAGATTCAATGATGGTAGGTGCCAAGAGATGATATGATTAAGTTGGGCAGCCTGAAAATATCTGGCTATGAGAGGTAAGCCAAGACCTCCATTTGTTGTGTGTCTAGCTAATTTGCACGGTTGAGACTGGGTTTTTTTCGCTGCCATACGAATTTGGAGCATTGGGATTGAAGAAGAGACAACACCGAGGAGGGCACCAATACCGGAAGGGTTTGGAAAAGATAAAGTAGGCGCGGGAGTATGTTCATTTTTAAGACATTGGGCCTGATCCAGAACAACGCTTCGGAGCAAATTTACGTGTGGCGGAGACGTAAATTTGCTGTTTAGTATGAACTGCACATGCGCACCATAGAAAATACGCACAATAACATAGCGTAATTGTGAACGTATGGGCTATTCACGTATGTGTCACGTAACTACTTACGTGTGGGCGTGCCAATTTTACGTGCATCCAAAATACGTCTGAAATACGTGAAGTAGGCGTGGGGTTGTATTTAAAGTGTACAGTATGGGCGTGGTTAGCTGCGTAAATTCGTCTAGCCCATACGTACGTGTGCGTATGAATGCGGTTACGTTGAAAAAAGTTAAGGTAGGGTTTGGAAAGCGTATCTTGACAAATTACGTACATTCAAGCGGTTGTGCCGAGGGGAGTGTAACGAATTTACGCGCACGAAAATACGCTACGCGAATAAACGTACGGCAAACGTAGTTCTGGATCTACCCCATTGATTCTACCAAACCAAGAAATATACTGATCCTTCCACCAGTCCAGATCCTTTGTCAAGGCGGTCAGCATGAGAATGGCAAAATGGTTTATACAACACAATGTGGTGAATGCAAACTCCTTATTCCTTCAAAACTAGGACGAAATTACTTTGGTAAAACTTTTTACAGCAGACATGAGAATAAATTGCAGACTGGCAAATCACAGTTTCTAAGCAATCTATATTCTTCTGAATTGTGTGCTTTCTCCCTCAGTGTTACATAATTCTTTTTCATTGTAAGTGTGCGTGTGTTTGTGTGTGTGTTAGTATTACATATTGCCATTCATATTATCACTGGTGAGCTATGATGTGTGCATGTAGCTATTCACAGGTTTCTTACGTTTTTATTTACAGTAGGTTTAATATCTCTTATTGTTCTATAGTGTCTCTGAATGAAATAATTGGGCAGCACGGTGGCTCAGTGAGTAGCACTTGTGTCTCACAACACTGAGGTCTTGAACTTGTTTCCCAGACAAGGTTTTTTCTGTGTGGAGTTTGTATATTCTCCCCGTATTTGTGTGTTTCCTCCATGTGCTCCGGTTTCCTCCCACACATCAAAAACATGCTGATTGGTTAGTTGGCTGCTAAATAAATTAACATGTACGTGTGTGTATGTATGTGTGTGTGTTAGGGACCTTAGTATGTAGCTCCAATGGGGCAGGGACTGATGTGAATGTGAAACATTCCCTGTATATTGCTACATAATATGAAACTGCTATAAAAAAAAAACTGTTACTAAATAAAAAAGAAATAAATAAAGCAGGCATCTTGGGACAAATGACTTTGCCAATGCTGGAGTTGTGGCTGTCAGAGATGAATTTAGAAAGTCGGGAACTGCTCTTAAACAGGTGGCAAATACTGTTACTTTTTCTGAAGTGCTGCCAGTACACAGATATGAAGAAGGTAGAATGTGGCGCATTCATGATTTCAATCTGTGGCTTAGGAAGTGGTGTCATGAGGAAGGATTTGGGCTCATAGAACATAGCCATTCCACCTGGCAAAATAGGAACTTGTATAAAAAGGATGGCTTACACCCATCTTTTGTGGGGACAGATATTCTAAGGAAGCAGTTTAAATGCTTTATTAGAAACCATTTAAACTAGGAGAGGGGGCAGTGATACAAATAATAAAAATAGCTGCACCCCTAACCAAAAAGTCTTGGGTGGCCAGTCAATAATGACAGATAATATAGCCACAGCAACAAATGGAAAAGAAAATATAAAAAGCAATATAAACATATCTAGCAATAATAATAAACTGATAAATAGGAGATTCATAATGCAACCTCTCAGAGCAATGTGTGCAAATGCTAGGAGCTTGGGAAATAAAATCTCTGAATTAAACACAATAATGGCAAGGGATAATCTAGATAT
>WWET01000373.1:131977-143360 GCA_011038615.1 Limnodynastes dumerilii
AACAATTTAAACATGCTTGGGATAAATATAAGGGTATCCTAAATTGTAAACAAAATTGAGGGTAAATAGGGTCTAGGGTCAGTATAGTTTTGAATAAACAAATGGGCAGACTAGATGGGCCATGTGGCTCTTATCTGCCGTCACTTTCTATGTTTCTGTGTTTCTATGTTTAAAAAAGCCTCAGAAAGAGTATATTGGAAATGACTAGAAAATGTTAATTAGAACACTTTACATGGCTGGTTTGTTTATAGCTTCCTGCTCCCAGCATTCCCTACCTCAAATTGTAAGCCCTTATGTTTACCTTGAAATCATGGTGTATGACTGACAAGAAGGCAGAATCATTACTTCAGTGATATAATATTTAACAGCATCTAAAAAAAAAAAAAAAACGTCAAAGAAAAAATCCACAACATATTAAGAATAATAAAATAGAGTTGAAACACAACGCATAATGTAGAACATGACACAAGCAAAACGAACGCCAGATTAATTAAAATAATTAGCAAAACACAACAAAGGAAAAAAAAATCCTAGTATATGAAATAAAAGCTGACTTGGCAATTATTATCAGCAAACAAAACATCTCAACAAAACAGGAGAATTTAATTATTCTGTTGCCTGTAAGAAGCTATCCCAATTATTGTTTTTCAAGCTTTAAACCACAAAAGAAAAATATCCACTAACATCCATTTGATCCCATCAAATTCTTTCAAATATTGTGCATGACTGCTAAGTGCGACACTCTATGCTAGTCATGGATTCATGCATAAAAAGATCATATAACTGATAAATAGTGTAAACTCAGAAGTAATAGAGAAAGGAAACAAGACTGGAACCTACAAGTGTACTGGAAATATAATCTGGGTCAGCAATGCTCTTGACAATAAGTGAATTTTCATGCTTCATTCGAAATTCAATGCATTGATCAATCATACCAGTAGCACTCTCTGGGGTTTAATTTGAAAATAATGAGCCGTTTAAAAAAAAAAGTATGCAATGTACACTATATTCTGCTTTTTTCCCACCAGTTAAAAAAATATATTTATGGTAACATTAGGAACAAGGGACTCTTGTCTCTGATATTGCAACAGTTTAAGTAACAAACATATGCACGTGTCCAAAAAAAAAATACAATAAATTGTGATACAGATAGCTTTTATTGTCAGGCTGGTATTAGCGTTATTTCTGTTTTACATACCTGATGACACACACTCTCCCAGTATGGCTTTGCAACGTTTGCAAATGACTTTGGTATTTTCCTTTGATTTCTGCAAGCCAGAAAAAAATGTCACTTAAATGTCACATTACACCTTTAGTAAAAGAATGGATTATTCTATGTATACATTCTGTAGGGCAGATACTTTATTTTGCATTGCTTTTAATGCTGACATTCAGTGACATCTATCTTTTTGAAAACACTTGTGCAAGCTTGTCAAACAACAGAAGTAGAAGTGTTACTTTCATAACCTAGTAATAACATAATAGATAGTGTTAGCGCTAAATTACTTAACATGCACCTTCTAGTCTTTGTATCTGTGTAAGTATTAATGATTTGATGGTCTGGTACTGTTTACAATATTGAAACTTCATAAATTCTGCTGTATACACATAAAATACAAAAAGTAACAGACAAAGGAGTGGTTATGCAGATAGATGTGTGCTGAGGAGCTGTTTTTACACTTATCGGTGCAGATTACAGTATTCTTCCTTCACCTACTCCTTCTTTGTGACAATCCGGAAAGCATTCCCTGGACTCCAAAATTTAGAAGACATGCTCCCCAAACGCTGTGGCCATGTCGTAAGGCTAATCTTTGTCTTTGAATAGCACATCCCCCACTTACCCTGGCAGGGAGCCTTGGGTCTCTCAGCTACTAACCAGGACAGTTCCAGTCACCTCTTCAGAACCCTTTATATAACAAAATTGCTTACCTGATCTCCCTTGCTTGTGGTAAAGTGTTAATCTGGATCTATGGGAAAGTCACATTCTGCATGTTGGTGTTGGTCCTGTTATCCCTGACAATCTACCAGGAGCTGCTTTGGCTTTTGACCCTCTCCTCCCTTTGGTACAGCTAGAAGCCTTTCCTTACTAATCCTTGCAGCAATTACTGCAGAGCTCTAACATGGACAACACTATATTGCCTATAACAGCCATATAGAACACAGGAGGAGAGAAGCGCTATTCTCTGTGATAAAAAAGCAATACAAATATGTAATATAAATAAACAATAAGACATATACAGAGGGAATACCTTATAGTGCAATGAACAGAAATGTAAAACTCTGATAAAGCAGCGGCATACAAGGATCCCTAACTATATACAATCGACCATGTTTTTAAGATAGTCCTGAAAAAAGTCCTAATAAGAGTCCTTTTAAAAGTCCTATATGATACTGAGCCAGGGATTCTCATAGGCATCCAAACATGTAATAAAGGAGAGACAACGTTAAATAACCAGCAAGTAAAAGAAGATAAAAGACCACAGGGAAGAATAGCCCACTGAGTGTGGTTAAAATCTCTTTACTAAAGGTAAAAATAATAAATAATAAACGCTAACATAAAAACACATTTACATGAATTATGATAGTCCCACACAGGGGAGATAGCGTACCCAATTGTCCAAGGTATGGGAGGATGATGTCAATAATGCGGGGAACAGCCGGGACGTCCAAAAACGGCTGCACTCGACCTCTCCACGCTCCAGACCTGGTAGTAGCCGCTCGTGTGTCGGGTGTCTCTTCCTGCAACAAGTCACTTGACGCGTTTCGGGCTCCGCCCTTTCTCAAAAGTGACTGGGTGCATCTAGTATCCTGTTTTTATAGTTTCTCCAACAGCTGATTGTTAATCTTCTTCCATGTCAGTTCTCCGCTGGGTCCTAGAAACCTATTCCTATTGCTAGACCCTGTATGCCGCTGTTCATATTCATGCTATTACCATACATATAAATTGTGATTACATTTAATAAACATATTAATTTCTACATAAAATTTGTACTTTTTTTTTTTTTACCATTTTATTTTTTATTTATGGTTGTTGATGTAGGTTAGTGTTATGGGGATGAAGCACCCTGTGTTTTCTTTAGGTTTCTTTATGTTAAACACAAGTACAATTATTAATATCATCATGGGTCTTGAATATATTCATTTGTCAATTAAAAAATATTCCACTTAAAGTTTGAAATATATTCCTTAGATTTGTAATGGGTCTATTTTGTCCCCCTCCACGTAGTTTTTATAGTTTACCCCCTTAAGGTTTATAATTGTCCTTGTACCTTCCCACTCACCCCAGGAACTGACCATTTATAACCATTCATCTGGTTTTATATAACAGACACATCAACTCATACAGGGAACTGGCTGTGTGTGCTGTGAAGAAACAGAGAATGCCACATAATATACATAGAAAGATTTGGATTCTGGTATCCATAAGCAGATCGTCTAAAAATTTTTTTTTTTTTTTTTTTAAAGTCCAGTTTGCCATTAGCATAAGGATATAAAACCCCTTTCATCAGTCTAATATTATAATTAATTATGAATATCTATCTGTATTGAGATCGCTTTATGCTACAATTGCTATATGGTCTAAACTTGTGAGATTTATACCACTGTGTTCATATCTGCAGATTCTACCTGCATTCTGTTTTGACTTTATACTCTATACCTAATGCTTGTGTATTTTGTAATGGCTTTTAGTCTGCCTCCATTTTAATAAAAAATGCGTCAGAGTTGCCCTTTATCGCAGTCAATATTTAGCTTGGAAATGGAACACCTAGTAGGAAAAAAAATCTGGAGTGCTCCATCTTTTCCCAGTTTACAATTTGGCTCTTCATCTGACTAAATGTTTACTCGTAGACAACGTTTTGCTCTTTGTCTTGGATCCCTTTATAGTCATTACCAGCCCTTCACAATATAATGACTGCTTTTAGCCTCTCTACAAATTAAATACTTCTAAAACAGAGGCTCTCCCCTTTAATATGCCACAAACCCTTCTACAACACTTAGGTCCGATGCAATGTTGCTGTCCTATTGGGACAGGGCCACATCACCCAATTCAATTGAGTCTTACATCACCCGCATCATGCGGTAAACAGACACTGCACGGTGTGGGCAATGTCGTATTCTAGGTATTTTCGGCCATTGTGCATGCAACACTTAACAAGCCCAGGCTTTCTAGGCTTGAAGTAGGCAAAGTGCCAGCATGTCCATGGCTGCCAAGGCATGCTGGTATATGGGGAACCACAAGCGCCAGCATGCCCTGAAACTAGGGCCCGCTGTGGTCTATAGTATTCCCTATAGGGGTTAATTTATTCAGCAGCCAATTAACCTACAAGCATGTTTTTGTAGTCTAGGAGGAAATCGGAGCACCCGGAGCAAACCCACGCAGACGCGGGGAGAACTCCACAGAGATAAGGTCTAGTTCGGGAACTGAACTCATGACCTCAGCGCTGTGAGACACAAGAGCTACTCACTGAGCCACCAGGCTGCCCAAACTTATCTGCTGTTGCTCCAGTCTTCCATTCTTTTAATCCACAGCCACACTTTCAGAAAATAAAATATTTGTCGCGATGAGAGGAGAGCGACTATTTCCTATTGGTACAAAATGTGTGCCCTAAATCCTCCTTATACCAAACTAGCAGCCCAATATGCATGGGAATGGAATATGGAAACTTCCCTCTCAAAGCCACAATGGGAGCATATATTCACCTGGTCTTTGTAGGTTTTGGGTTGCAAGATCATGCAGAAGGACAACTTTGACAGTTTCATCACTTATATTATACCACAGAGCACCTCTGGAGTATTCAATTTGGCCTACCAATTCAAAATTCTGCTGGCATCTATGTGGTGAAACATGATATATATATTCCACACCTTCTGGTCCAGCCCAATTGGAAGGTATTTGATAACTCAGACTCTGCAGTTTGTAAAACTGACATTCCTCTTTCTCTAACCTCTCACATCTATAACCATTGGAAATTTCATTAGAGAACAGTTATGTCTTAGGCCTTATTTTACAAGCAGACAAAACACTGACAATATATAAAGTGTTAAACTAACACTCCCAACCACCTAACTGGCTAAGGATGTTGCTAATGTTACCTTTTGTTATAACATAGAAACTATGGGAGTCTCCTATTCTACTGAAGCTACTTCCCCTATAAAATGGTTAAGATGGGTTGAATATATTTCAAAGACATCTAAGAAAATCTCAACAACTCCTATCAGGAGTGAGTCTCTGGAGAGCAGGGAGTCCTGTTCTGTTGAAGAAATTAATTCTCTTCCAACTAATACTTGAGTATCATTGCATATGCAATAGAAAGTTTATTCATCCTCTATAAACTTTTCTCTCTACCTCCTGTTCATCGGACCCAAGACTTTGGTGCAAAATCTCAAACTCGTTGATATTACAAACTAGTATCACAAAGAACATACAGACACAACAAAAAAAACCTACTTTTTAAACCTTACAGTGTTGTCAAAGGGAGGCTGTAAATAGAGGAAAGTAGGAATAGACCAAAATGAAGGTGGTTTTGAGAAAGGACATGTTAGCACATCGTCTGGTAAAATAGGGAAGATTTTGCTTTTAAAGTAAGTTGTGAACAGTGAGCGTTTGAATACCTCTCATAGGGTCAATTAGTGAGAGAGACCCATACTAGTGTTATAGAAAAAGAAAGGGAAAAGGGTATAGTACTTCTAAAGTGAATAAATAAAAAAAGAAAGCAACAGAAAACTGTGTAGAATACATTTACAAAACAAATAAAGTTATTGTTATTCTTTAGTAGAGATCTTCAGAGCTACTATTAGTAGACATAAAACTCACCTAAACTGCAAGTCTGCGCAACAGCAAATGTTTAAAAATCAAATATTGGATTTAGCAAACCTTTGGGGAATAGCTAATACATTCCAGTACCATATAAAAATGTACATTAAGAAATAAGCAAGTAAGTTTGGCTTGAGCCAAATTAAAGTAGTATACTGTACTGCTTTTTAAAGGATCATTATTGTGAAAAAAGAGAAACACAGAACAGAGTTCGGGCAGATAAAAAGGTAAACCAATTTGAAGTCACGGGAAAAACGTCCTGCACTTCTAATCTCTGTATTCAGTTTAGTTGTCATACAATGGTTTAGCATTATAGTGCAGAAAGACTACTGCGTACACAAAACATAGATAAGGTGGCATAATGTCTGTCTGGCTCCATTTAAACATAGGTTATTTGATATTTAAAGTAGGGGGAGGTAATCTTGAAACTACTAGTACTTTCAGAGAATTCAGGCCAGGCTACAGCATTAATACTTACTATTTATGTTTTACGTTTACTCTTTTTCATAGTATGGAAAGGTATTTTGGATTTTAGAATGAATCACTTCAAAAGCAGCACTGCAGCCAACCACTGATGTTACTGCAGTGAACAATTGTCAGACAATTTGCATGTACAGCTCAAGGTGAATCACCACAGATAACTTTAATAGACATGATAAATACATATCACATGTATATAAAAAATGTATGCTTCAGGTCTAGAAGGCCTTTAAAATTTTAAATCTGCACTTTACGTTAAGTGAAAGCCAAAAATGCATGTACCACTTCCCATAGCAAGAACACTAAGAAAAGTGACAAAAAGTTGTCACTGGTATATCCTCTTCCTGTGCAAGTATTAACCTGTGTAAACAGCACAGCCCATTGAACTCTCAGGAGCACCAAAAAAGAAATATTGACAGGAAAATGAATAGACAGATTCTCCTACAAACTTATTTGATATAGTGTTTTCATGTGCGGTTATTAAATATCAACTGTGAAAGATTAAGAGCCCACTGTCTGGAATAAACGTCATTTGAGATAATAAAGTTATACTGGGCAATATAAATGTATCAATTAGTTGATGCCATTAACACAAATAACTTACTGAGACATTAGCATCAACTGGATGAGGAACATCTGACACCTCATTAGTCTCTCCAGGGGGGTCTGAAATATTTGCTTTATTCACCAAAAGGAAACTGTCTCCCAGAAAGCAGTCATTAACCTTGGGAAGGCAACTTCGATTGGCAAAGGGATCAGGGTGGCAGCACCATTCTTCAACCAAAGAGCTCCAGTTTTCACTTGGCAAAGGAAGAACTCGCAGGAACGTTCTAGACAATAAAATGAAAATGTAAACATAATGTAAATTATTCAGATAATGCACCCGTGTACAAAGCCGTGTTCCCATACATAAACACACTTAACACTAGAAATGTCTGCTATCAGCACTAGCTTTTTTTTTCCTCAGCAATTTAAATATTTTCTTTTATTTACTTATTTTACATACAAAATGTAAAGACCTTTATAAAGACACATGTACCAACATTTGTAAATGTAGCTGAATAAGAGGAAATATGTGTTAATACCTAGATGAACTTATCTATGTGCATTATTAAAGACTTCTTTAAAAACATTACATAAATTTTTTTAATGGGTTTCAAATAAAAATTAGATGAAAATATTGGGTCGGATCCAGAACTACGTCCGTCTTCCATAGACGGACGTAATTCAATAAACAGTAGCTACTGCGCATGCGTAGTAGCTATTGTACGTAATCTGCGCATCGTATCGATACGAAGATTGCGTATATGCAATCTTTTAGACCGCATATACGCAATTTACGTATCGAAACGATACGCAGATTACGTACAATAGCTACTACGCATGCGCAGTAGCTACTGTTTATTGAATTACGTCCGTCTATGGAAGACGGACGTAGTTCTGGATCCGGCCCAATTGCCATAAATGTATTACAAATCTTGTCTGCTTTGGCAGTCTTAAATGAATACTATAGCGTTGATCTGCATATTGTTTTTGCCTCTTGCATTTCTTTGCAAAATTAAGACTGAAGCCAAAACTTAAGTTTAACACCATTCTCATTGCAGCTAAAATAATCACAGTTCTATATAGTTGCCATTTATAAAACATTCCACAATCTAGAAGGCTACTGACCATTTGTGCTGCAGTTTTAGTATTTAATACAATGGTTCGTGTGACAAGTGTGTTCTGTATTCAAAAAACATAGAGGTTTAGAGACAGATGAGGCCAAGAGTTATAGCTCCGCATATAAATTCCATTCACCTAATCTTTAACCCCTCATTCTCAACGTTCTTATTATAATGAAATAAAAAATAGCTGTCTGGCAACAGAGTTACAGATTGATATGATAGAATGGTATGTAACTATGGTAGAACTGTTCAGTTGAAGCTGTAGAGCTTACAATAAAAAAAAAAAAAGCACAAAACAATAACTATGTAATATAAATGACATATAAAACATTGCTTGCTATGCAATGCTTACACTTTATTCTTAGGTGAAATAATATGTAACAAGAAATCAATAAAGGAAAAAATGTGATGATTTAAGTAAACGGTCACTCTACATTAACTAATGCCAAACACAGAGGGCCTCAATGGAAGTACCTAGCTTTGTTAGATCCATTGAATTTGATGATATTTTTATTTAAACTAAGGAAAAAAATAGAATATCCACTTTCAAAAAGTGATAACTGAACAATTTTAATGTAGCCTTAAAAAGGTAATAACATGGATAAAATAAAATGACCTTATATGAAAACAACATGATCAACTTATTAAATACTAATAATACTATACTGCAGGCTGAAAGGAATTATTTAGGTGTATTACCAAAGACACTTTTATCACTGCATTAAAAGAATAATGTGCAGGAAAGTACAAATGTTTTGGAACTATGTCTATGTGAACCTCTTTATATGCTGTTCAAAGGATTCATACAACTAGTATGTGTACACAGGAATTATTACCGAGAGGAATTAACTACTTGTGAAATCAGTGTCTAATCTGAAAATTACTTTAAAGACAAAAATGTAATGCCAACTCTAAAACAAAAATAGTTTAAAAACATTTTATTAAACTAACCTGCAACAATATATGGGATTTAAAGATACATTAGTTACAGTAATGATACAGGATTGACATTTTCTTTAAAAATTAAAACATGCTAAATATTTTTACATGGTTAGAAAAATATATAATATAGTAATAAATATTTATTAAAAGTACTAAGGACAAGAAGGGGCAAGAAATGATGAAGTTAATGGAACCTTCACTTGCAGATACAATTCTTAATATTTTTTTAAGCTATTGCGCATGCCCTAAGAAAATAGAAAATATTTATTCTAATATAAAGTAATAACATTTTTTGTCAATGTTAATTGTTGCTTAATATGATAATAATAATAGAATAGATAATAGAAGGTTATAGAAAACCAGTTAAAATAGAACACAGTATAGTTATAGTCTAATCTCTAAACACAAAACTAAGATTTTAGACATATTGGACCGTATTCACAGATACGTTTTCGCTACTTTTTGCGTGCGTATTTGTAGGATCGAAATAACTGCGCATGCATAGTAACTTTTTCTTTTTTTTTTACGTCAGTTATGTAGGATTTAGGCACGGAAGTCCAATAGGCACGGATTAGAAAATCCACTGTAGTAACATACATACGCAGGGGCGTGGTTGAATTCTGTACATGTGAACTTACGTGAAAGTGGGTAGGGGGGCATTTAAATTGCCTTTTGAGGATGCGGTTAGTAAAGTACGTATACGCCTAAGCACTTTAGGCACATAAAAACGCAGGTAGACGGAAGTCACCAAAAATCCATCCGTGCGACGGCAGCGTCATGGGTGTTGTCCTGTAATGTAGGTGCGCATTTTAGCGAAGCCCTGTGTACTTATTTCACACAGATCCGTAAAGACAGTCCATTACCAATAATCCAGATGCTATTTAAGCAATTAATCAGGTTACATGGAATTGAAAATACCAGTCTTATATGATACAAAAACAAAAAAAACCCACAATAGTAATGTTAGATCTTTATTTGTGTAATGAAGATAATGTATGGACATTGCTGTCAACAGGGAACAATCTGCAGGGACTTCCCTCAAAAAAACCCAGAATTATCTGCATGTGCTGTATACAGGAAAGATTTGTGGACTGGATATATGAGGACTATGCTGTTATTGATAACCTGAACTGTGAATAGTAAAATCACACCACATTAATACTGACATAAGTGAATTAAAAACCACTCTCCTGAAAAAAAAAAAAAAAGTCAGCTTAAATCATTCTAAAAATCGATAGTGCAAAGAACATATTTAAAGCCAGGAAGTAAGAGTAAATAAAGTGGTGGAGAAAGGAGCTGGCTAATATTGCTGAAATGAAAAAGCTTTTGTCTTAAAGTGACACCAGACTGTATACATGCCTCTGACTGTTCACTTTGGAAAATGCCCATTTTCAAAACCGCAGCATGTGCACTCCCCAAGCGTAATTAAGTATTTCAATATTGGGGACGGTCGTGGTCACAAGTGAGAGGAGTTTGATATGCCAATGGTCAGCAGTCACTGGTTCCAGACTTGCAACCCGCCGCCATTATAAGTGGGGAATGAGTGGAAATTTTAAGGTAGAGCCCATTAGCCAGTGTTACGTGTGAGTGATGGGAATTATCTCCCATGCACCAATACAGATGTGGTGTGTCAGTAAATCTGGATCCAGTTCATTATTATGAAGACAAGTTTAAATAAGAAAATGAATAAATCTTACATTTGCAGAATAATCCTAATGTTATAACATTATGGTGACTCTGGAGTACCCCAGGGTCCTCAACTTGGACCAGTGCTATTTAATATCTTTATAGGTGATATTGCCTGTGTATTGAGGGGAAAATATGCCTTTTTGTAGATGACACAAAGATATGTAACCGGGTAGACACGCCAGGAGGGGTACACAAAATTAGAGAAGATCTAGGTAGACTGGAGGAATGGTCAAGAGTGAGGCAACTGCAGTTTAATGGCAAAAAAAAATGCTAAATGGGGCATAAAAACGCAATAAATCATTAATGGCATTACATTAGAAACTACTGAGGAGGAAAGGGATCTTGGAGTAATTATTTTATGTGACTTAAAGGTAGCCAAGCAATGAAACAAAGCAATGAAAAGGGAAAGTCAAATGCTTTGTTGCATAGGGAGAGAAATTAGTAGCAGAAAGAGAGAAGTAGTGATGCCCCTTTATAGATCGTTGGTACAACCTCACCTAGAATACGGTGTTAAGTTCTGGAGGCCATATTTACAGAAAGACAAATACATTAGAGACTGTGCAAAGAAGAGCAACTAAAATGGTCCAAGGCCTGTGTCACAAAACATACCAAGAAAGGCTAGAGGAACTAAACATGTATAACTTGGAGCAGAGAAGGGAGAGCGGGGACACGATAGCAGCTTTCAAATATATCAAGGGTTGTGACTTTGGGCCTGATCCAGAGCTACGATGTTACACTGAGCGCTGTAGCGCTCAGCGTAACATCGGTGCTCTGGCCCGACACTCCCCCT
>WWET01000373.1:173078-195120 GCA_011038615.1 Limnodynastes dumerilii
ATTAACTTACCCTAAGCAGCATGGATTCACTGGGGGAAGATCATGTCAAACAAATCTTATTGAATTTTTTTTGACTGGGTCAGTAAAGTATTAGATAAAGGGGGAGCTGTAGACATAGCTTATCTAGATTTTAGTAAGGCTTGTGACACTGTGCCACATCGCAGACTGTTAAATAAGCTGGAAACTTTGGGATTGGACTTGACGATAGTTGCATGGATACAATCTGGGTTACAGGATAGACAGCAGAGGTTTGTAGTAAATGGAATACTTTCTGGGGATGGTAAGGTAACCAGTGGAGTACCCCATTTTTCTGTACTTGGACCAGTGCTATTTAATATCTTTATAGGTGACACAAAGATATGTAACGGTAGACACGCCAGGAGGGGTACACAAATTGAGGGATGATCTAGGTAGACTGGAGGAATGGTAAAGAGTTTGGCAACTGCAGTTTAATGCCAAAAATGCAAAATCATGCACTTGGGGCACAAGCTCAATATCTCCTTAATAGCACTACATTAGAAATTACTGAGGTGGAAAGGGATCTAGGAGCAATTATTTTATGGGACTTAAAGGTAGCCAAGCAATGTAACAAAGCAATGAGAAAGGTAAGTCAAATGCTTTGTTGCATAGGGAGAGAAATTAGTAGCAGATAGAGAGAAGTAGTGATGCCCCTTTATAGATCGTTGGTACAACCTCACCTAGAATACTCTGTTTAGTTCTGGAGGCCATATTTGCAGAAAGACAAATACATTAGAAACTGCGCAAAGAAGAGCAACTAAAATGGTACATAATCTGTGTCACAAAACATACCAAGAAAGGCTAGAGGAGCTATGCTATCTGTTATTATTGACTGGCCACACAATACTTCTTGTTAGGGGAACAGCAATTTTGATATTTGTATCACCCCCTCTCCTAGTTTAAATGGTTTCTAATAAAAGCACTTAAACTGTTCACTTAGAATATCTGTTCCCACCAGGGTTGCATAAAAATCGGATTTTTTTTTTTAAAAATCAAAAAAAAAAAATCGGATTTTTTTTATTTAAATCGGATTTTTGGGATCTAAATCAGACTAACACTTTTTTTTAAGTGAACAGTTTAATTTTAGATTTTTATACCTTGTTGTAGTAATACATAAACAATTTTTGAACTGTGAACAGTAACAAAATTAATACAGTAATATTAATACACAATAAACATTTGCTTGAAGAAGTACAATTAGGCTCGGTTGTTTGCGTCTTAGTCAGACATGTTCAGGTTTTTGTCCTCATGTTTGTCCTCAACAGAAAAGGCTCTGTAGCAGGTAACCAGTTTAGCTGCTTTTTCATTTCCCAATCTGTTGCGTGTTTTGGATTGTACAAAACCATACGTTGAAAAAATCCTTTCAGTTCCTGCACTTGATGAAACTGCGGTGAACAACTGCTTAAGAAGGTTTACTACAGAAGTTTCTAACTGAAGTTGAGCTGCATAGGACATCCACCAGGCCAAAGGAGATACTTGGTGTAAAGTGTCCACTTCAAACATGTATGGTGCAAATGGTTTCATGGATGCACGAAAGTTGATGATGACTGGCATAATTTGACGATTATTGGCATTAGCAAACTCTATAGCAGTCTCAATTTCAGCATCACTAAGATTTCTTCCCCTGTACCTAGGATCAAGTAGATTAGCCAGCAAGTGGGCATCTGTGAGGGCAATGTTAGCTCTTGCCTTTGCCATCCTTACTACATTGCTGTGGTGTCCAATCTTTTCAAGATCTTCTAACAGCTTCTTCCACACTTGTACAACCTCACTGATTGTGCAGTTGCGTCTTTGTGCACGATCCAGGGCTATAGCTACAGGTTTCAGTCGAGCCAAATAATCTTCAGCACTCCGCTTAATACCAAAGTTATTAACTTTGTTAATAATGTCTTGTGGGATATCATCTTTGTTTTCATCACATACTCTAACAAGAATAGCCCAGTTTTTCAGAAAAGATTCCAAACAGTCTGCCATAGTATTCCAGCGTACGTCACTTGGTAGTATAAGCCTTTTCCCACCTCCTTCTTTGTATTTAGCTGCTGAAAAATGGACATTTCTGAAGTGCTTAATAATAGAAATGATATGTTCCTTAACTCCTGGAACGTTGAGGTCATGTGCAAGAAGATTCATTAAGTGTGAAGAACATCCATGTGTAATAATATCTAGGTCATCAGTTTCTTTCAGGTTTCCCACCTCCTTCTTTTTATTTAGGTTCTTGAAAATTTACATTTCTGAAGTGCTTAATAATAGAAATTATATGTTCCTTAACTCCTGGAACGTTGAGGTCATGTGCAAGAAGATTCATTAAGTGTGAAGAACATCCATGTGTAATAATATCTAGGTCATCAGTTTCTTTCAGGTCTGCTCTCATCTTTGCCATATTGGCAGCATTATCAGTCACCAAGCTGCCCACAGAACACTCAAAAGATTCTTCACACAATTTAATACTTTTGGCTGCAAGTTCCCTTAAGTACTCTGCAGTATGACTATGGCCTGATGTGTCAATACTCTCTACCAAGTACTCACAGTCATCTGAAGTAACTGAGCAACAAATAATTGGCTCATTATGCACGTTGCTCCAGCCATCAATAGCCATACACACTGTCTTGCCCTTTAACTTTTCCTTGCTTTCTTCTTGGACAGACCTACACACCTCATCAAGCAACTTTCCACCTATATCATTACGGTTGGGTGGCTTGTATCCTGGGCGAAGCATCTGCACAAACTTAATCATCTCTGGGTGTTGAACACATTTAAATGGTGAATTTGTTGCATAGATGTACCGAGCACACTGCAGGTCAAGAGCTTCTTTTTCTGATGTGGTAGTTTTGACCACAAAGTTTTCAAGTGTTGTTGCTTTTGTGGCTTTTCGCTTACTTGCTTGTCCACTAGAAAGCCTTGAGATAGAAAGTGGGCTGCACATCTCCACATCAGAAGAGCAGGATGGTGCAGGGGTGGATGATGAATGATCAGACCTCACACTAACAGCAGCTACAGATTCATTTTCATTTCTTTGAGTAACTGTACCTTCACTTCTTGAATTAAGATTTCCATCAGAATCTGAAGCACATTTTTTGTAATGGTCTTTCATTCTTGCTACAAGCCCTTGCATTACTTTACTGCATGTTTTACATTCTGCTTTATATCCAGATTTACCAGGGACAGTCTTTTTGTTGAAATATAACCAAATGGCATCCTGTTTCCTGCCAGAAGTAGCCATACTTTACTCAGGGCTCTGAAAGCAGCAGCCTGCCTATACTTCAATTGTAATGAGGACCTTTGAAATGATGTCACCAAAGGTCCTGCAAGCCTAATTACAAGGATACAACCCTATGGAGGAGGAGCTCTGCATGTGCTAATAGGGAGAATGATGGAGAGTGCACTGTGGTGTATAGTGACAGAGCAAGAGCCATAAGCATCCAAAAAGTGAAACTGAAGAGCCATAGGAAACCCTATACACCATTCATTATTCTCCCCAGCTGTGCTAAACACCTCTATCTCTTTCTAAGCAAAAGTTGTAGTTTTTTAACATTTAAATCATGATTTAAATCGTGCAGCCCTGTATGTGACAGAAAAAGCCATAAGAATCTCAAAAGTGAAACTGAGGAGCTATAGGGAATCTCCTATACACTACTACACTGCCCTCACATACACATCTAGCTCTTTGTAGGCAAAAGTCGTTTTTTAAAATTTTGATTTAAATCCGATTTAAATCATGATTTAAATGAAGCGATTTAAATCATGATTTAATCGTTTGATTTAAATCGTGCAACCCTGGTTCCCACAGAAGATGGGTGCAGGACATCCCTTTTATACAGGTTTCTGTTTTTGCCAGCTGACACATCTGTTTTATGAACCTAAATCCTTCCTCACGACACCAATTCCTAAGCCACAGACTGAAATCACTAATGTACATCATTCTACCTTCTTCAAATTTGTGTACTGGCAGCACTTCAGAAAAAGTAACAGTATTTGCCACCTGCTTAAGAGCAGTTGCCAGCTTTCTAAAAATTAATCTTTAACAGCCACAACTTCAGCATTGGCCAAGTCATTGTCCCAAGGTGTATAATGACATCAACCTCCCTTTCCTTGCTCACTGTCTTTAGAATATTTAAAATGCGATTTTTATCCCGTGGCGCTGTAGCTCCAGGCAAGCACTTCACCTGATTCCTAATTTCAGAACCTCTTTGCAGCTGGATACCCCTAACAATAGAATCCCCCACAAGAACTGCAGTGCTTCTCAGAAATTCCTTTTTCCCACCATTAGGTTACCTCGACACCTCATGTTCTACATTACCTGTTGAATTGCACTCCAGCTCTCCAAGTGCTACATATGAGTTTTGCAAGGGTACAGTCTGTGCAATTGAAACTTTCTTACAAGCATTCTTCACCATAGTCGACCCAGTACGCTTCCTGGGAACTCTCTGAGGGAATGGTGGCATAAACGATAAACATTCTGCACATCTCACCATGCATTCTAGCGATCTCATCCCGTAAAAAATACATTTTCTGACAAATTGGACTTGAGTTTCCAAATTGTTTCACTCAAAACAAAAGCATCACAACCACTGCAAGAGAAGAAATTCTAGAAGGTTTTGTCCACTTAGAATTAGCAAACTTCACTACAATTGCAACTCACGAAAGTAATTTAAATGGGCCCATATCCAGCCCTAATCAAGTTCAAACTCTAGTTACAACTCCTAGATGCTTGCAAAATCAATGCTTAGAAAATGAGGCAGTTAAAACCAGGCAGGTTGCACCTTTGCAGGTTTAGGGGCTGATTCAGAGTTGTACTTACAGCTTCTTTTAGGTGCAGGTGTAGCCCTAAACAATACCATGTTGAATTGTAAGGGAAGGCAGATTTAGATTGTAAAACCAGAATATTAGGAGGTGAAGATTCTTAGCTCAACTCTATTTTATAGAATAAACATAAAGCTATGGAGTATTTTAGTTCTATGTGTAAAAGTAAAGTATTTTCCCAGCAAGCAAATTTTTTAAAATTAATTAATACTTTGAAAAATGGTTTATCCAAGCTGTACACTTGCACCTAACAAAATTTTCTGGGTAAGGTTTAAACGTATTGGGTTTTATTTCTTGTTAGATAATTAGCTGTGATAATTGCTTTTGGCTGTGGTAATTGATTATTTAATTGTCTGTTATTTAAAGGTGATGCACTGACACCTTTTTTAGATGCAGGTGTACAGCCAGGCTAAACCATTTTTCAAAGTAAGTTGTGTTTAATTAATTTTAAAATTTTTGTATGCAGTCAAAAATGAGTTATTTTTACATATAGAACTAAAATACTGCATAGCTTTATGTTTATTCTATAAAATAGAGTTGAGCTAAGAAACTTCACCTCACCTTTAATTCTCTTTTTTAACAATTTAAATCTGCCTCCCCTTACAATTCAACATGGTATTGCTCAGGTTTACACTTACACCTACAAAAAAAAAAGTGGAAGTGCAATTCTGAATCAGCCCCTAAGTGTATTATGTTTGTATGACATTTTGTTGAATATTTTGTACTGTGGGAGGGTTTTTTTTTTGCCAAGGCTAACTGTGTCCTCTAAATTGGATGAATGAGAGGATTCCCATTATTCTGTCTGCAGTAGCCCCGACTTTGTGTGTGTACATATTGGTGTAGCAGTGGGTTAAGCAGGGTACACACTGGGGCTTTTCAGCAGATAATCTTTCCAATCGCACAATCAAAAGACTGTTTTACCAGATATCTTACCAGTGTGTACTGTCCAAAGATCTCCTAACAGATACAGTACACACTAGCAAAAAGCAAAAAATATCTTTCCTTGGTTGATCTGGCATATTAGTAGCTCCAAAAGATCCCCGGTTAGAAAGTCTGATTTTCGAAATGCCTCGATTTGTCTGATGCCTCGATGAGGCATAGCAATCGATCCACGGAGCTCCAAAAGCTCCCTTTAGCTAAATGGTAAGTAAAAATAGTCCCTTGCCTAATTCTAACCCGAACCCTCCCCTCTCACTACCCTAACCCTCCTTTCCTGGCAGCCTGACCCTAACCTTCCCTCCCCTGCAGCCTGACCCTAACCTGCACAGATAATTTACTCACCTGTTCCTGGTCCAGCAATAAAGGTGCGGCGGAGGGATAACGCAGACGGTGAAAGGATAACGGTAATTGCGAAAGTGAATGGTAGACAGCGAAAGGATAACGGTAATTGCGAAAGTGAATGGGTAGATGATGCCTAACAGCATACTCATCCATTCACTAAAAAAGTAGAACGCTGTAAGTATTCTAAAATGGGACTTTTGAAAAGAAACTTTCGGAAGTCCCATTTTCGGCAATTAGACTCTCGTACCGGAGAGTGTAACCGGTTAAATACACACCCAACTTTAGAAAGAGTAAAGAGAGGAAGGAGCAAAAGTACATGCAGACTGTAATTCTATTCAGTAACAACTCCTGCACAAAGTGACCTATACCCCGAGGTTTGCATTTTCCCCAAATGGATTTTACATGGAGAAAAAAAAATTTGTTTTAATAAATCCCAGACACCAGGATGACATTTCAACCAGAAATTTCAACCTAGCACTCAAAATGAACGAGGTTGATATCAGTGCCACTATTAAAATCACTGCGCCATGGAGGACCGAGGATGAGTCAAGGCTTCAAGAGGCAAGTGAATTGAAGCAGGAGAATGGTAGTGAATAGCAGGGACATACAGAGAGGGATAGAGCTATATTAGGATAGAAATATATATTTTATAGAAAAAAACATCTAAATTCATATCTGGTTGATATATTTCACACAGTAGACACACAATATTGCACTTTTATATATTTTAAAATATAATCTAGCTACTAAATAAAAAAATAATACTTGTCTGAAGATTGGGTTGATATGTGTTGTGTGATACATGATACAGCCAGGGAGCTGTATCATGTATCAAAAAAACAAAAAAAACCATTCAACTCAATTTTTTTTTATAAATTCAGGATATAAAGAAGTCAACCTTTATATCATTGGGTGATAAAAACCCCCCAACACATATTGGAGCACAAATGCATGTGGATCTACGGTAATTATTTTTAGGATAATAAGAAAACATTGATAAACTTGTAGTGTATGAAAGTTAATTAGAAATGCAAAAAGGTCTGTGTATTGGATCCAGTGTGTACGTGTGTACGTGTGTACGTGTGTACGTGTGTACGTGTGTACGTATGTGGGACCTTAGTAGGAAGCTTGAATGGGGCAGGGACGGATGTGAATGTGATATATTCTGCTACATGTAACACACAAAATGGAGATTGCTCAAATCAAGTTATAAGTTAATATAGAGCAAGTTCTAGCAAGGTAAGGGGAGTTTACACCAATACAAAAAAAACACCCCAGCACTTTAGCCATAACCCAGCAACAAACCATGCCATTCTATCTTTAAAATAAAAGTCAGAATTCTTTACATACATTTGCAGATACATGATAAGCCACCAGCCACTTACAAGGCTTCTCTGTTTTGGTGGTCCCAACTCTAAAACGGTCCCAAATTTGGGTCATATTCCATGTATTTTCAAATGAAGAGCTCACCAAGTCTTTAAAACAGCTACTCTAAAACAGCACCCTCTGTCAGCTTCTATCCAAGACATGCTTTAAAGGCTTATCCATCTTTATATATCTTTAATGTCTATGGAACAAGACCACACCGCAATCTCAATGAATGTCGACAACGCATAATGTCCATGGAGTAACCGCAGGACTTCTTTATATCTGCAGTATGCATTACCTAGGCCCAGTTTTTGCATTCACTGGGCTTTGTGTTCAAATCATTATTAGTACAAATATAACTAAGAAAAAGTTCAGTCAGCTATGTTCCTCTCAGGCTATAAGATAAATGATTCATATGCCGCCAAGTGATATGAGGACAGCCCAAGACTTTCTAACTTTCTATATGTCAGTTGTGTAACGCATGTTCAGTGTATATAATATGTGAGAAAGGAGTGTATCATTTTCAGTGGTATAATGTAGTTTACATTACATTTTAATATGATTTTCAAAGCTCAACATTAAAGCTGGGGTACAGCTGTCCCCTGTTTATATGGTTAATTTTGGACACCATATTGCAATTTAATATTATATTGAACAATCAAAAGGAATATAATGCTCCTGATATAAACACAACTTAAAAATATGTAGAAAAGTAAAAGTAGTGTGACCTCTGTTTTTACATATCTGGGGCCAGATTTACTAAGCTGCGGGAAAGGAAAATGGGATGCTGGTCATAGCAACCAATCAGATTCTAGCTGATATTTTCTAGGCTCCTATGGGCAACAGCTCTACTTTTCCTTTCCCTCAGCTTAGTAAATCTGGCCGCTAGTGTTTGAATAAGGTATTATGAAATAAACATTGTGTTCTGCAGGATCAATGGGGTTATTTACTAGATAATAAACATGGTTTTTCTGCATCATACCTTGATGATATATTCTTTACCTGCATATTTTTATGAATTCATTTATTATCGTGTAATAATACCTTCAGTGCTTTCAACCTCAGCCTTTAGCCGCACATGCAGCCCTTCGCCAGAGTAGTACTGCACATATCTGCATGTGGAAGGAAAAAGTTTCACCTCCTGTGGTAAGTTAAGCTCCTCACAGTTATCAGGAGACTGGATTTGTAAGGATGACTGAGTTACTGAAATGTCAATTGGAAATCTTTTGCTCTCCAGACCCCTAAAAGTATATGAAAAAAAAAGGAAGAAATTTATTTAGCTTTAAGCGTTGGTTATTGATTTTGGGTTCAAATTAGCTTAGTGCTGCAAATAGTAAAAAAATGACTCTGGAGCACTCTATAACAGTGAATACATTTAAATAAAATCTGGTACTTCTTTATCTTTGCGGCCCCCGCTACGTAACTTACATATCCCCGCTATCCCCGTAAGTTACGCAATTTTTTTATTTTTTTTCTCCCCCAAGAGACTCTCTCTCTCTGGGGGCAGCACGGGCAATGTTGGGACACGAAGGGGGAGAGGGGGAGACGAACGGGGACCGGGATGGACTGTTTGGCGGCGGCGGCGGCGGGAGCCTCTGGAGGCCGGACAATGACACGGCATTGAGGACACAAAGGGGACGAACGGACGGGACATTGGGGACGGAGACACACACATGTGGTGTGTGTGTGTGTGTGTGTGTCCGTCCCGGGCGGGAGCCTTGGGGACACGAAGGGGGACGAACGGACGGGACATTGGGGACGGAGACACACACACACACACACACACACACACATGTGGGGGGTGTGTGTGTGTGTGTGTGTGTGTGTCCCGGGGACGGGGACACACACACACACACCACAGCTGCAGCAGCACCGGCGGAGCGTGCGCGCGCCCTCTGCTGGAGAAAATAAATAAATAATACTACGTAAGTAGCGTAGCCAGCGGCCTCTGCAGCAGGGGGCCGCAAAGATAAAGAAGTACCTAAAATCTTTCAAGCAATTGATGTTGCAGAACTACAGCCTAGTCGTTACTATTGACCATGAACTGTCCTTTGTTCCTCACATACAATCTGTTTCTAAATCTTGCTACATAAATATATTAGAATTTCTGCTACATGATTAACACAAATTTGAACACTCTCTTTCCATACTAAAATTGCCCTAAGTTTTGCTGCTGGCACTGCTGTGTGATTGGATCATACAGAGCACTGAGAACTTTTACCATACAGCTAGTTGGCCCATTTTATATACAGTATAACCATTACCCTAATGTATCAATCCCCAATGTCCTATAGATTGAAAGTCTGTGAGAAGGGCCCTCTTGTCAACCCAGTCTTGTTACAATGTTTATAAAATTGTAAAGCGCTATATAATCTGATGGTGCTATATTAAAAAAAAACTGCTAATAAATAATTACAGAAAAACTTAAATGCCCTAATATTTATCTGTTTAACTTATTTTATGAGATGGCAAAATTCATTTGTAAACCTCTGTTAACTTTGACATTTGAATACATATGTAACAACTAAGGATAAATACCAATAATCTTATATATTGTAAAAAGGTTGAGTGACAAACGCTAGTTTTTCTTTTTTATCCTACTACAAATGTGCGGAGTCTTTTCACATATCAATACATTAGCACCTTCATGAATATTTTCTGATTAATAAAGTCAAACAAACTAAAGGGAACACTGTGCACATTGCAGTCTTTATCCCTTTTGAATGGAAACTATTGGAAGCTTCTACTTTCTTTCTAAACAAAACCTTATAAAATATTGGCTACTTTACCTGTAAAAGATGGCAATGGGTACATATTAATGTTATATCCATGAGTTCTAAGACTTGTGATGCTTAGACATAGCAAACATTATTATTAGAGAATTTGCTAGGTTTGTTTTTTTTGTTTAAGAAAATAGCTTGTCATTCCATGCATTCATTTACTAGGGAATATGGTCCAACATCACAAAACTGAATAATGGTGGTATTCATTTGAACACTGGCATGAGCAATGGGCACAACATTCTTTGATTCTCGTCATTAGGGCAGCAACACTTATCAGACTTCTTGAATTCTTATGGGGAGCAGAGCAAATTCAATAATTACAGGCTTCCAAAATTCTCTCAAAACTAACCTAGTAATAACTGACCTAAGTGCCTGCATTTTAGGAAAATGTAGAAATATAAACAATGTTAGTGAATAGACCATACAGAACAACTTACAACTAGCACGGACTTAAAATATGGAATAAATCTATCCAGCATTCGTCAATGCAGTGTGTCAAAATAAAGACATTGTCCAAACCTGAATTCACATTGACATAATGGAAACGGAAAAGAGACTGTCATTAGCTATTTATCTCACTTGATATTTAACTTAATGAGGCCATAGACAATGTAACAATAATCATCACAGCCGATTTTATGCAGTAACCACATTTATAATTCCCAAAACCCATTAGAGATGGGAAAACACCCATTTACCCCAGCATTAGAATGGCACTCTGCATGTTCTTCCTAATCTCCAGCCGCACTGTAGACCCCATGCCTGCTGATACCGCCGTGAGAAAGCCCTGCACCAGTCCAGCATGTGTGAGAGCGCGCATACAGTAACCCTCTTGCTCTCTGCAGCGCACCCTACCGGCCGCGTTCATGCATCACATCACAGACTGTATTGGAGCGTCTACGTTACATAGGCAACGGTATAAAATCCTGTCAGAGGTGGCGTTTCGTGTATTACTGGCTTTCTAATGATAGGGTTATAGCGCATAACTATATGGATTCTGCAAACCTTTTAAAGAGTAAAAAATAAGCAGTAGTTAAATATTAAGCACACACAGTCCAATACATTCCTAAAGAATGATAACCTGGATTAAAAACGTTGTATGGGAAAAATTCCAATATCAAATATGGCGTCACGAGAAAATCAATTGCGCACTACTTCCTGTCGCAATCCTATGATGACAATGGTTTGCCTTCCACCTCTGGCTAGCCTGGTATCGGATTGCATGCCGGGAGCTGTCAGCCGGGTAGTGCTGCTCTGTACAGGTGAGACCCCGATGATGTTGGAGCGGGGGCTGGGAGGGGGACAGGTGACCGGGTGAGTCACTTCCATGACCTATTTATACCTGACAATCAGGCGGCCCTGGCTGTGGGATGTATCAGATCTGACCAGTGTCACATTAGAACAATTGATATTCTAAGTAGGTCATGCGTTCCTTATTTTATGCTGTATACATACATGTGACATGCTGGGATATTGTACATGACCACATCCAGGCTGAGATATCTGTAACCTACTGACTGACAGGTGCTTTGCTACACATGTGATTTCGTTTAGTGACCCACTGGGATTTCATAATGATAAACACTCTGTAGAAAATCCTGAGCATGGTGGGAACATATAAATAAGAGTACCAGTATTTGATCATGTGAATGGTTAATGATAAGCCTTCCGTAGCTCATTTGTAGAAGTATGCTCATAGGTCATCTTCCATTGAGCTCATTTTAAATATACAAATAATTTTATGATGCTGGGGTGTATGTTTTAAAAAATGTTATTTTAATCAAATGTAATCTATATTCCTTTATTCATTACTCAAAATGTGTTCATTGGGGTATGTTGTTTTGTAAAAATTAATATTAAAATATTTAAAATATTTATTCTGTACCTTGATATTATTTATAGAATGCCACTATATTTTCAAATGTGTGATCTTGCTGCTATCTTAAAATGGCTAAGCTTCTAATTTGGATTTGTTAAACATTTAGGGCTGATTCAAACTTACACCTTATTAGTGTAGACCTGAGCAATATAATGTTGAACTGTAAGGGGAGGTAATTTTAAATTGGGAAAGCAGAATTAGAATTGAGATGTAAAATTCTTTAGCTCAACTTTATTTTATAGATTAAACATAAAGCTATGCAGTTTGTGAGTTCTATGTGCAGAAGTAAAGTATTTTCCCTGCATGCAAAAGATTTAAAATTAATTAGCTCCCCTTATTTTGCAAAATGGTTTAGCCAAGCTGTACACTTGCACCTGTTTTTCCCTTACTCCCAAACTCTGAATCAACCCCTTAGTGTTGCCCATATCAATAAAGCATAAGCTTTCATGTTTAAATCATAAAGGATATAATCAGACTAGTTGTTGTGGGTTACAGCATATTTTCACTGTGCACTAGGTTACATATTTTGTTGAGTTTTGTAAGGTAAACGGTGCAACATTATGTTGATCTGTCCCAAATTAGGAAAAGACTATACTTTTGTAATATACATAAGATTATGCTAAAAGTAGTCACTGTGGTGGAAATGTTGAGTGATCTTAAACATTAAACACTATACGAAAATCAGTACTTATAGTGAAGTTAATGGCATGGACTGATTTGTCCTACCAGAACAAAAGGTGGAAAGAAAGCTTTGATTATCAATGGGCCAGATTCTAAACTACGTACGCCCATTCGTACGTACCATCAGCGTAACTATGAACAAAGGGGCAGGTTCATCCATACGTCACCCATAGGTACGTTTGGTAGGCAGAGGGAGGCATTTAAGTCATACAGTATGGGCCGAGTTAGGTAGTTACGTACGTGAATCCATTATGTACGTCAGTGCTTACACTTTGAAAAGTTAAGGTAGGGTTTGGGAAGCGTAAAAAACAGCCAAAGTACGAGCGAGAGGAATGACTAGGCGGTTGCAGTCTCCGGTCCGATGGCCCGCTTTGCCAAATAGAGACAGCCAAAAGTTACTTTTCAGCTGTCTCTATTTCGAATAGGGGGCCATATAAAAAAAAAAATAACCCTTTCCGGGGCATTTTAGTATTAGGGGGGGTTAGGGTTAGGCTCTTAGGAAGGGAGGGTTAGGGTTAGGACCATAGAAGAGGAGGGTTAGGGTCAGGCTACAGGGAGGGGGGGTCTTAGGATTAATCTATAGAGAAGAGAGTATTAGGGTTAGGGTCAGGCTGCGGGGAAGGGAGGGTTGGTGCTACTTTAGCCACCCACATTTTAAAGCACCGTGTTCGGTGCTCCGGGGATGGATTGCTATGCCTCTTCAAGGCATAAGCAATCGATATCCCAGCCAGTTTCAAACTGGCTGGGAGAGAACAGCCCTATCAAAATAGGGCTGTTCTTTGCAGGGACCCACACCCGTGATGTAACAAGCACTTTGGTCTGTATCTACCATAATGTGTCCACTATGTGATTTCCTCTCTAATTGGAGCATTTTCTTGACTGCTGGGGACATCACATTATGTACATCTGTCATTCGCCTACTTACAGTAACAAAAGAACACAGGCCGCGCTTCTATTCAATTATATGATGTGTCCAAATAAATATATATATAGAGAGAGAGATATGCAGCCATGGCATTGCTTTTAACATGCTAGTAGTGAGTGGTGATTGTGATAGAATTGTCACTCACTACCGTTTTAATACTATGTTTAAAATTAATAAATGCTATAAAAATATTTTTTAAAGTCCCTTTATTATGTCTTAATACAGGCTACAACAAGCGCTGGGCTGCTGTTAACCCTTGGCATGCTGGCACTTCTAGTACTACTAGACACAGCAGCATGCCTATGTCTGGCAGGACTTGCTGTGTCTTGTAGTACCACTAGTGATTTTGAAATTACTGTCCTGAAAAAAAAGGCCTTTTTTTGTTGGTTTGAGTGTTAGTAAATATAGTTTATTTTATTGGTTTTTGTTTTGCCTTCATTCCATTGTGATCCCATCAGTGTGCCATGTGTCTCCTCCTTTCCAAAACTATCATCAATCTGTAGGTTCTTTGTTATAACAAGTACAGTGTTCGTCATGTACCACACTGATCAGTTTACCAATTATCTTTACTTCTTTCTTATGTTTTGTAATGTTTTAGTGTGCATTGATGAGGATTATGCTTATTAGTATTATTTGTTATTTTGTTTATTGCATTTTTTTATGATTATTGCAGATTATTTAATTTGGTTTATCTAATAAACTAGGCATACATTGACAAATAATCAGTCAAAACAGCATATCATTCTCTGTACTTATCAGTTTATGGACACTTTTCTTTTCACTCCCATCTTGACCCATTTCAGTCTGGCTTTTGTTTTCTTCAGTCCACAGTAACTGCCTTTGCTAAAGTCAGCAGTTGACCTCCTTGCTATGAAATCCTAGGACCATTAGACTATTCTCATTGACTTCTCTGCTGCTTTGACACTGTGGACCACACTCTCCTCCTGAAAATCCTTCATGCCCTTGGTCTACAGACCTACACTGGCTTTTTTTATTTTTGCTTTTGTTCTGTTCATACTGTTTTTGTTACTTTGTAAGTATCTGTGGAGCCTTTGTGGTACCATATAAATAAATAATTTTTGATAATATGTTGGATCAGTTTGTCATCACGTTGACAAAATAGTCCAGTTAGCACCCATGCAGTAATCGGATAGGCTGGTTAGCTCAGGCCTGGCAAACCTGTAGCTCTTACGGTGTTGCAAAACTACAATTCTTGGCATGGGTTACTAGGCATCATTTATGCTTCTGCTGTTACAGCATGTTGTAATTTTAATGATATAGATGTATTACTACCTTGCGCCACAATATCCACACAGGGTGTATTCAGAATTGAGTGAACACAATATAAATAGTAAACCGCAATTTTATTACATAATATGCAATCTCCAAACTATGGTGTGTATGACAAAAAAGTTTGCTCAATAGAACATGCAAATACACCAAAATTCAATCTTTAGTAAGTAAAACAAAAATAATCAACAATAAAAAATAAATGAACAAATGAATAATAGAAATAGATAAAAAACTAGACTCAAATGTGTACAGTGGGGAGTGGTCCTCAACCCACTGGGTACATACAAATGCAATAAACAATCTAAGCAGCAGGGAGCGAGCCTCAACCTGCTGTATACACAAATAATTTCTAATGATCTATGGAGACCATTAGTTAACAGTCGCCAGTATGACAATCTGTACAGAGCGGAATATCCTCCAATCACTTAAGATGCAGGTGAGTGTAGCAGTCAGATAGTCTACTGTTCACAGTATAGGCCGTTTGTCCTGTCTCTGCAGGGAACGGCTGACCAGCAGTGGTGGTAACAACTGTTGTATGCTGTTGGGCGATGTGCCTCAGGAAGAAGAATTGAGAAAAAGTCTGCTGAACACGTGGTGAATAAATTTGTACACCGGTTCACTTATACAGACTTCAATAGCGATTATTGGGATAGCGCAAACCACTGTGTGGTAAATGTACTCACAGGAACTCCGGGTGTCCAGTGCAGCAGCGGGGCCGGTCCGTTTGCAAGTCTTCTTGGTGCTCCCTGAGTCCTTGCACCGGGTGGTCCCGTTGTGCTCCTTCCCGTTGTGTGAGCGGCAGCTGTTCTAGCTGAGAGATAGGACTCGCGGCGGTGTGCACGCCGCCGTGAGTATAGATGGAGCAGATGCGGTTAGCTTCTTCTCCTATGAGCCATGCTCGTCAGTATCACTTAAATGGTGGAGATGTCGTGTGATGTCCCCCCCCCCCCCCATGTGTGTTGGTTTGTTCTCCCCCTCTTATTTGAGAGAGGTTAAGCACAATACCCAAAGGTCAGAAACAGTATTTCTCAGTTTAGGAATTTTCCACTGCCACCAATATCTGTGACCTGCCACCTAAACTGTTGTCTTTAACTATTGTGTTTTGTTTATTACGCTCTTCTAAATATGTTGTTAATGCTGCTTTTCCTTCCCTTTTTACAACATTGTAAAACCTCTAAATATAGAATATATATAAGAAAAAAATATGTTTGTATGTATGTCCCTGACAGCAAAAAACAGTCTAAGCCTGTTGTCATTGGGCTGGATCCATCCAGACTTAAGTGCTTGAAATTAGTTACTCCTGGGCTAAACCATGTTGAGGAGGAATCAAGTTAATTGTATTCTTTGCATGCAAGGATATAACTTTGAATTGCTTACTGCACACAGATACTGATCAGCTTTACTATGACACTGTTATTTAGACTTGGGATAGGAAACAACATCTCTCAACTCTAATATTGTTTGCAACAGATGAAATATGACTCCCCTGCAATCAACATGGTTTAGCCCAGGGGTGACTTTAAGTTCTTATTTTAAGAAGCTTCTTAAGTGTGAATCAGGTCCTTAATTTCAAGCTCCTTCTTAAGTCTGGATTCTGCCCATAGAAAGTATCTCATGAATAAATGAGGGAAAGTTATGTCGTTTTTCCTGCACATGTGCGGTCAATTCTGTTGTGAAGCGACTGCAACAGATAGGGCTGCGGTTATGAATTTGCACATAATACAGCTCTTAATTTCACTGCAACCTAACTTTACTTCAGATACAATATGTTTCATGAACTTTTATATATTCATTTTTCAGTACGTCATGGAAGCATATAGAAAGGGTTTATATGTAGCATCCAGAAGCATTGGCTAATCTTATCTCCTGCGGCAGATTATGAGTTAAGTACATCACACTCTGACCTCTGTTTCTAAAACTTTGGCCATTTCTTTGAGCGTGAAATGCCCAATAAAATGGTCAGGACACAGATTGATGCTGGAATATCTAGATCTCCTATGCCCTGTTCAAAGCTTTCCCTTATCAGAGGAAGTGACAAAAGTGACCTTTATTCCTTTGTCATGTCCCATAAACCCCTCTAACCATTCCTTAACCATCCCTTATCTCCCAGATCAGAGGCACTGATAAGGAGGGGGGCTTCAAATTAAACCTGTCACCCCTTACATTATGCATAAACAAAAGGCAAGGTGTTTGTAAATAAACACCAATGGTACAGTACAAGGGAGGATTGGAATTGAGGGCAGAGGTCCAAATTCCCCAAAATATTCCCTGGTATGAGAGGAGAGGTTTAACCGACCTCTCAAACACACCTCATGGTAAATCATGGCTGTCAATTGCTCCTATTCCAATTGCTGGGACAGCATTTAAATACTTATGTTATGACCATTTTTGTAGTTGTTTTATTTTGTTGTGTTTTTTTTTTAGTTTAGCTTTTAGTTATTAGCTTTTTCTTTTAGTATAACAGGGCTATATGTACTAAGCTGTGGAAAAGGAAAAGTGGGGATGTTGCCCATAGCCACCAATCACATTCTAGCTCTTACTTTCCTATTACATACTAAGAATGTCAGCTAGAATCTGAATGGTTGCTATTGGCAACATCTCCACTTTTCCCTTCCTGCAGATTAGTAAATCTGGCCCTAAGAGTAACAATGGCCTGGATCCAGACTTACAGAAAGGGGGAACTTTCCACTCTCAAAGGGCCAGATTCAATTAGGTGCGTAGCGAATTTTATGCTCATTTTATGCTCATTTGCATAAAGAAATACATTTTTAACGCTATATTCAATTTAGCATTTTTTATGCACAAAAAATCCAAATTCGCTGGTGAATTTTTGTCCATTAATACAAATAGGAAAAGACAATTTTCCCTATTCAATTACATTAAGATAAGCTCAATTTTTTCTTATATTGACAGGTGCATATTTGTACCTGTCATAGGTGCGCAAATTAATATGAGTTTTGTTAAATTGATGTAAATAAGTAAAAATGTATAGAAATAATTAAAATAACTTTATTTTATTAATTTTTATCATGGATATGCTATTAAAAAAACAATTATGGGAATTCACATGTAATATGTTCTGTGGGGCCCCATTCTGCGCAGGTTGGTCACGTCTGACATCTCCCAGCTTTTAATGGATTTCACAGCTAAGTAAAAATACCTTTCTCCCTACCCTCTTCAACTGGGACTAAACGGTGCTAACCTCAGAGGTTCTTAACAGTCCCCAGTCCCTAATTTATCAAAATCAGGCTTAAACTAACTAACAAGGGCTCCATTCTATTGTGGGGCAAATGCTTTTTTGGGGCTAGTAGCCTTACCAGGGCCTGGATATCTATAAAAAAAACACATTTTAAAAAATTTTAGACCCCCAGATCTCAGACAGGACCACGGCTACTTGAAATAGGGAGGAGCTTTTTGCACAGATGTCCCCATCGCAACCCCTAACACTAATGAGGGCGAATTACATAAAATTGGAAGGGAAAAATACAGCATCGCACAACACACAATTAACGCAGGTTGGGGCGTACTGTCGTCTGAAATTGAATTGGGTGAATTTTGGCCAGCGAATTTGCCGCATACAGTGCAAATTTTTTTGCGCTAATTAAAAAAAAAAATTGCTTCTAATTGAATCTGGCCCAAAGAATGAATATATGCAAATACTTTCAAGAATCCTTTTTTTACATTCTGCAAAACAAATAATGAAAATAAAACAAATATATAATATAGTGATTTCACTTTTTATAGTTGGCAAGAATGTGTCCTTTTCATGACATTTACAACCATAAACCTCTATATAATTGCACATATATCAATGTGAAACTTCTCTCTTTTAATGCCTTGAGGACTAAGGTGTTTTTATCCTAAATTACCAATTACATTTCACCAGCGTACATTATAATTTGTCATTTTTCTGGGAATTCCATTTTATAAACCCTCTTTTCAGTGGGTGGCAGTAAACGCTAGACGGCTTCCTCAAAAATATATTATTATCATTTATTTTTCTGGTGATTTAAAGACTATAGAGCCTTGTACAAAGGCATACATATATGTATGGCAAAGCAGAATGAAACAGATTAGTAGAATTGTAGGAGATATTGCGTTACACATATATAGATAAAAGTAGTATGGTGTAAGGTAGACTGAAGATATTGATTGATGAATTGGATCCCCTAAGGGAAAGGTAGTGCATGAAGGAACTGCCACAGATGGGAGGCAGAGGGAGGGAAAATTGAATGAGCAGTGGTGTTAAGGATAGCTAGAGATAAGGAAATTGCAGCAACCAAATGGAAACTAATTCAGCTTATATGTTCCCATGCTTGGATTTATAAGGGTTACAGTGAATGGAAGTATACAAACAACTGGACAATCCAAGCAGACTCGTAACCCTATCTACTGAAATGATTAGATCGTTTCTCCGAGTGTCCCACCACTTGATCCCATTATGTGTATACAGAAACTTGCTTTGAACTGCATATGTCCAATGTAAAGATTTCAAGAAGTGCATGTTTCTCATTTTTCCAGGTGATGGTTTCTGCTGAACATAGAGCTGGTCTCTAGTGGAGGGAGAATGAACACAGAAGAAGTGGAGTTACTGAGTGACTCCAAATATAGAAATTATGTGGCAGCTGTGGACAAAGCGTTAAAGAATTTTGAGTACTCCAGCGAGTGGGCTGACCTGATATCTGCTCTTGGGAAGCTGAATAAGGTACGTTTTTGGTGGATGTAATGCCAAAAATAAAGCAAATAAAAATATTGTGTACACAAAATATAGAATGATTTACATTTGTTTTCTGAATATAATCTCACACTAAAAGCAAACTCCCCCAGTCTTTGAATAGTGATACCTCCCAATGCTCTGTTTTTAGTAACGCCAGAAAGTGTTTAGTGTTATTGATTTCAGGTCTTCACATGCCGCAAATGTGGAAATAACAATGCCAATTATTTCTTTTATTTATTTATTGAGGGCAGGGTCCTAAAATAATAAGACAACAGTAACAAAGTAGTATTCATCCCAGCATGGTGTCACCCCCTACCAAAATTCCAACTAGGCTTAGATCAGTCAGGGCTAGTTTAGAAGAATCAGGCTAGCAGAAAACATGCACACTAGTGCTGATAGCAGTAAGGCTCTCCCTTGCCATTGGGGTGCTGGCTGTGAGTAATATTTGTTTTAAAGATGAACTTGTGAATTACAGATCCCAGCATGACCTGGTGCCTAAAATGGGTTCCAGAGCATGCTGTCACTTGTATAACCACAAGTTTCAGCATGCCTGAATCCAGGGTCACTTTTTACTATCCATTTCCCTGGCAAAAATGTAACTTGCCTAAATCATGCTATCCTGAAATCTTCATCTGTTAATTCAACTTTGGAAAAAAACAGTGCACAGTTAGGGCCGTATTCAGAGATCCTTTTTTCTCCGTTTTCCTTGCGTATTTTTAAGTACGTTTCAACTGCGCATGCGTAGTAACTTTTTATACGCTGTTCGCGTAGACTATACTCGCGGAAGTGCCTCACAGACGGACTTGTGAATTGGACTTGGGTAAATACGCACAGATCTCCCACCGAAAAATACGCACGGAGGAATTTGCATAGAAATGGAAGGGTCATTTAAATGAAGGGAAGTGGGCGTGATTATAAAGATACGCACGGACGGAGGACACATACGCTCGAAAAAGGCCACGGAAAGTTACAGATGGTCTATGGAGGCGGAAGTCTCCGAAGGCATGGGTTAGCAAGGGGAGTGACTGTGGTTTTGGTGGGTGTTACTTGCTCCGTCTGTGCCTATATTTGCGGACCGATCACCAGACTGATCTCTGAATACGGCCCTAAGGGCCTCATTCATTAAACGCGATTTTATAAAATTTGTGTGATTTTTAGCTTAAAAATCGTCAAAGTGTATTCATTAAGCTAAAAATCACCCGAATTTTTTTTTTTTTTTAATCGCGGGTGCAAAAATCGCGGTCCCGACTTTTTTTAATTACAAACATAGAACGATTGTAATTCATTAAAGACGATTTCACCGAATCGCGGTGAAATCTCCTTTAAATCACAAAAAATAAAATCGCAGCCATAGAGCTGCGATTTCATTTTTTGCCCCGATCGCGACCATCAAAAACACATGTCCGTATAACAGACATGTGTTTTTGTGTGTAAAAATCCTAAGTGCTGCATGGCTGCAAGCTGTAGCCATGCTGTACTCATGGAACTACAAGGATCAGCAAAGGTGATCCTTGTAATTATGTCAGTACAGCATGGCTACACTTGCAGTCATGCCGCGCTGCGTTTACAGTATCCAAAAAAATAAATAAAAATCCCTAGACATACATTAACCCTTACAGTGCTATAATAAAGTTTGCATGTGAAAAAATATATTTACCTAACTAAGATTGCACCCTACGTGAGTGCACTTACCTTAGGTGGTCATCTCTCCTAATGTAAGTGTTGTATGTGAAGTGTATCGTGTGTATAAAAAAGAAAAAAATCTTTTTACACTCTCCATTAGATGTCCGCATCTTGGGAGCCTTCTAATGTTCTTTAAATGATGGCTTCTTGTGTTTTCTTCCAGCTTTCCGAAAATTCTCCTGTTGACACGCAGCTGAAGAGGCTCCTTCTTCCTCCCGGCATCTTCTGACATTCCGGACACTAGGGGGCAGTGTTTCTATACTGAAGGTGACGTCAGGAACATTGGTGCTCTACTGTTGGGTTTTTTTGGACACTGTAAACGCAGCGCGGCATGACTGCAAGTGTAGCCATGCTGTACTGACAGAATTACAAGGATCACCTTTGCTGATCCTTGTAGTTCCATGAGTACAGCATGGCTACAGATTGCAGCCATGCAGCACTTAGGATTTTTACACACAAAAACACGTCTGTTATACGGACATGTGTTTTTGATGGTCGCGATCGGGGCAAAAAATAAAATTGCAGCTCTATGGCTGTGATTTTATTTTTTGTGATTTAAAGGCGATTTCACCGCGATTCGGTGAAATCGTCTTTAATGAATTACAAACGCTCTA
>WWET01000373.1:197387-210762 GCA_011038615.1 Limnodynastes dumerilii
GTGTGTGTGTATGATGAAGGGGGCACAGTGTGTGTGTGTATTATGAAATGGCACAGTGTGTGTGTATGGTGAAGGGGGCACAGTGTGAGTGTATGATGAAGGGGCACAGCATGTGTGTGTATGTATGGTGAAGGGTCACAGTGTGTGTAAAATGTAGTCCTTGAAGATGAATAATAAAAATGATTCTTCTTCCTTCTATTAATTGTCTTCTAACTTAGATAAAACAAGTATAGGTTTGAGAGAGAGCTTCAAACTCACAGATCCAATGGTTTGAGTTGGAATAAAGTCACTTGTTTAGTGCATTCAAATAAAGATATTCTCTTGAATGTAGTATCAGTCAAAATATTTAATGCACTTAGAAGATTTTACAACAAAGTTCAAATAATTGCAAAACAAAAGCTTACAAAGTTATTTCTTATATTATGTTTGTATTGTGTGTGTATTTCAGAGCAAATGTCTCTTCAAATGTATATTATGTAAAAGCTCATTCAGCAGCTTGTATGTAGCAATGTGTCTGTGTCTGTGTAAGAGTGTGCAAGAGTGTGTCCGAGTGTGTCTGCGTGTGTGTAAGAGTCTGACCAAAGTGCCCAGAGTCTCACATATCTCTTTGTCTGCCAAACTATCTGGAAACTGGAAAAATCTGGATTTCTCCACTTGGTGCTGGAAACCTACAACCCCCATTCTCATGGGACTTGATTTAATTCATTCCAGATGTGGGCCTAAAGACCAACTATAGCGTCTTTGTCCTAAAATGCTGTTATCCTATGGATTCTGTTTATCTTAAAACTGATGTCTCAAAATTATACAAACCTATTAATGAATAGGAAAATGTATGAACAAAACCTTAACTTATAAAATGCTTACCTTTTTTAATATACGAATACCCAGATATTGAGATAAGAATCGAACATATGTAGAAACATATACAAATAATAATAATCTCATTCACACTATTTAACACTTGCTCTGCTGTTCATGACTATGTTTCAGTTGAGACCTTGCCTTCATGTGCTACTGTGCTTTTTTCTTTACAGTTATTGATAGTTAAATTATGATGCTGACTGCTGGAAGCGAGCCTAATCCATTTTTTAAATGTATTCTGTTGTAAATGTGGAAACTGCTTTTATTTTGGGGACAGCAGTAGTTTCTAAAATAATATAATAATAATAATATAGAACCGTATTCAGAATTAAGAACGTCTGGTAATCTACGCACGCAAAATGCGTAAGTGGGGTGATTTCTATTTAGTGCGCCTGTGCAGACCATGGAGTTACGAAGCGTAATTGGAATGATGTGTAAGTAAATTCCGTACGACAAAAAATCTGTGCGAACATAAAAGGTCGGACGGATTATTAATAAGTAGGCGTCAGCCAGAATGTAAATAGCAAAAAATGGGTGTGGTAATGTAGTAGACGTGCAGTTGTATTTGCGAACGTTTCACATCCGTCACATATACGTGCGCTAATGATAAGGTTGCTTTCACAACACTGAAGTGTTCCGAAATTCATTACTTATTCGTTACATGCAAAACATAATTCTTTTTTATTAACGTACGGATCTATTGCGAACGCACGAAAAAGCTTCTTAAATCTGAATCCAGTCCATATATTTAATAATACCATTGGTTTGTTGGCAAATTTAAATATAAAGTTCCTGTACATGACATGGACTCCCTTGTTCTGAAAATCATTAAATTGAGTTTAGTTAGTTCAGTCAGTTTTGGCTCAAGAAAACATTTTCTTGGAAGAGATCAGCAGGTGAATGGCAGATATTGTACACTTAATCTGAGGTGTCAAGCACCATTTGCTAAGTCTATATACAAAAATATTGGTTTCTCTTTCATTTTATCTGGGGGATGCTGCACAATGGGGTTGATAGGGCCTGGTCAGGCGTAGGCACTAAACAGTTAAAAGCTTTTCAGTGCGCTGGCTCCTCCTCCAAACAACTCCTGTTGAAGCCAGTTTTTTTTGTGCCTCTAGGAGTGAGGCCAAGGTTTTTGCCCTCCTTAGCTTTATTTTTATTTTTTATTTTTTTTTATTTTTGTATTTTATTTTAGGGACCGTGTTCACTGTACTCAGTGTACACCGCTCCCTGAGCAGTTTGTACTGCAGGAGTGCCAACAGTTACAATCTTAATGATCGCAGGCTGGCAAGGGAATTCCCTAAGGGGTTGACTCACAGCACAGGCTGCGAGTCTGTTTTCTTCTGACAACAGCTCTAAAGAGCACGGGGCTGCCCTCTCCAAGGAGCTGAACCCTGCACACTTTTCAAAGATGGCTGCTTCCATCTTTTCTTAGCTGCACTCTATCCCCTCCCAGCTGAGAGGGGAGCTTAGAGCCTACAAGAGAACAGGTTGAAGTGCCCACCTGTTGAGACCAGCCTCCTAGCAGCTGAGGTTTTCACCTGGGGATATTCAGACCATGATGAGGGCTCGTAAGCCAGTATCTGTGTCCCACTATCCTAGGATTTGTAGGAAGTACATTTAATGATGTGAAGCAAAACAGGCTCACACTTCAAGATTCAGTTTGCTTTGTCTTCTTGAGTTCCTTCAGGCTGGTCTGAATGCAGGACTGAAATTGGATTCTTTAAATGTCCAGATATCGGCTTTGTCTATTTATTTTCAGAAAAAGCTGGCAACCCATCCGGAGATCCAAATATTTTTACAGGGAGTTTTGAGGATTCAGCCTCCCTATGTGGCTCCAGTTTCTAAACTTAGTCCTTTCAGCGTTACAGAAAGAGGTCTCTGATCTTGGCCCTGATTCAGAGATTGAAAGTTATTCCCGGGCTAAACAATGCTGATTTCAGGGGAGTCAAATAATTTGTATTCTTTGCATGAAGGGAGAATACTTTGCTTTTGCTTATTACACACAGATACTGAACAGTTTAATTAGAACTCTAAATAGAGAACTGAATAAATTAGGGAAACCTGTATGATGATCTTTTGATTTAGGTGGAATCTTGATTCTACATTAGGCTGGAAAGAAGGAATAGCTCCACTCTATCATGGTAGAAGACTAAGAAGGGGGCATTTACAGGAGAGTTCCCCCAACTCTGAAACTCTCCTAGCAGACACAATAGCGATCAGAAAGGTTATCTTCCAAGTAAGAAACTTAAGGTCCAACTAAGATAGAGGCCCTGATTCAGAGTTTGAAGATAAGAGAGGAATGTTACATCTGGGCAAAACCATGTTGATTTCTGGGGAGTCATATTTCATCTGTTAAAAACACTAGAGTTGAAGATTATTTTTCCCAGTCCAAATTTAAATAACAGCTTTTCTCTGTTATGCTTCCCAAGTTGGGATTCATTTTCTCAGTCGATGGTCTGGTTCAGTTCTGTTGTATGTGGTCCTGTGTCCCTTTATGGCTTTCAAGTTACTGGCTTCAGCAGGGAATCAACAGAGCCAGCACAGTCATAAGCTTTTAACTGTTTAGTGCCCACTCCTGACCAGGCCCTATCAACCCCATTGTGCAGTGTCCTCCAGATGGACTCAGAGAAAGAGATTTACCGGGAAGTACCAAAATCCTCTTTTCTGTAAGATGCTCTTTTGTACATCAGGTGCAGCTAGAAAATGCTCCACATAGTCCTGTTTTGTGCCTAAAGTAGCCACTGCCTTGTGTCTGTCTGCACTTCATGGAAGAGAAGCTCTGATCTGTGTATATATTATTTTCTGTTTCATACATAGGCATGGTTATAATTGTGGTGGTAATATTTGAATTTTATTCACAAAAATACATCTGCAAACACAACAAATATATTCTACTGCTATTTAAACAGAAAGAGGCCTACCTTACTATAAAATGCAGAAATATTAGGGGCGCATCTGAAAATATATGATGACTCCTGTTACTTTCAAGCCTTTAATGGTATAGTTGGTGTTGCCTTAATAGAATGATGTTCCCAATGTTGTGTCAAATGTCATAGATATAATAAGATAGCAATAGAAATTTGGACTTCAAGCTGCTGGCCAAGATAATGGGCAACAGATTACAGACCATTCTTCCCTCATTACTTACTGACCACCAATTAGGCTTTGTCCCAGGACGCCATTCCGTTAGGGGGGTCCGTTTAGCTTTGGCTGCAGTTGTATCTTCTTCCAGGTCTTCTATTAATATGTTGTCAAGCTTAGATGCACAGAAAGCTTTCGATTCTGTCTCCTGGTCTTAGCTTTTCAAAGTTTTACGCCGCCGTCAATTTGAAGGAGACTTTATAGCTCTTATCCGATATTTTTATGTGGAAAAGTGGGCTTTCTTACCTGGGTGTCCACATACCAAGAGACCAACTTTATAGTCGAAATATCGCCCCGGCCATCGCAAAAGCAGAAGCAGAGACAAACTGCTGGAGCCGACTATGCCTCTCCTATATGGGTAGGGCAAATCTTCTGAAAATGGTAACTTTCCCTCAGCTTTTGTACCCATTGCAGATCCTCCCTCTGCTATTAACCCGCAAAGATTCCTCTAGGATAGACAATATCTTTCGCAAATTTATCTGGGGAGGCAAGAAGGCCCGTATAGGCCTGATTAAGCTCCAACAAAAAAAGACTAATGGGGGTCTTAGTGTGCCTAATGTCATCCTATACAAACAAGCAGCCCAGCTCCGACATCTTCGTGACTGGCTACAGAACAAGTCTATATACATGAATACCCATTTAGACCAAGGCTTTTTAAAAGGTCTATCTTTGCGTATGTTTCTCCACCTACATGACCAGAGGGTGCCGGAGGAAGTGCGTGACAATCCTTTCCTTATGTCTACTCGTAAGCTCTGGTTACATTTGCATCACCGTTACTCCCTCAATCCTCATTTCTCCCTTCACCTACCCCTTGTCGGTAACCCAGATTTCCAAGACTGCACGGCTGGCTACCCCTTTACACTCTGGCAAAAAGAGGGTATACGCTCTATCTTACCCCTTGTGGATTGTAATGCTAAGTGCCCCCTTACCTTCGCTCAGGCTAAAGATAAATTTCCCTTTATAATCGGCCAGGATATAGCCTTCCTACAGTCACAGCACTATATCAGGGATGCTATTAGGCACTTTTCCCCATTAGACTGGCACAACCCATTAGATAAATTGCTGTCAAGTGGACCCCCAAAACATAAAGCCATTTCCCAACATTATAATTTTCTTCATATTTATTTTGACCATGAGACGTCCTCCACAGGCTTGGCTAGATGGGCACAGGAGTTCCCCTTCTTACCACTACCGATCTGTCAAAACATCTGACTAAGTCTGTTAAACTCCTCCCAGCAGTAACATATTCTCAAATGTTCCTTAATATTTATCACAGAGCTTATCTGTCTCCCTCATGGTGTGCCCAAATTGGGCTTTCCCCGAACCATCACTGCCTGAAATACGGATCCCCTAGAGCGGATTTACGCCATTGCTTTTGGGATTGCCCAGTAATTAAATGCTTTTGGACCCAGGTTTGGAGATTCTCAATAAAATTTTTGGTGGATTCATTTCCCCTGGGACCTGAATGGGCAATTTTTGGCATACTTACGCTGGATGTCAGGGTGGGGGGGCGAGTGCAGGAATCTGCTTTTAGCGATCTCAGCCGCCGCAAGAAAAAGCATTCTCCAGGTCTGGATCCAGAGCTCATCTCCCTCATGCCCCTGTTTAGAGAGAAATTGTATCATATATTTCGTATGGACTGGATGGAATCAGTTGCACAAAGAGAGTCACGAGTAGAAACTTTTTTTAACACACACTTTATTAATATCCTTTCAGACAATGTTAAGTCTCACATTAGATCATGTTTTTATTTAACTACATGCTATGCCACTTGGATGCACATTCAGGACCCCCCGATTGTGTGGCATGCAAGTTAACGATTTAGGTCAATATTCTCAAGGTTGCTAGACTTTTTACTCATACTTAATTGAGATGTGACTTGTGCGTGCCATATTTCTGTTTTTTGGGGGAGTTATTTTCAGAGGCTGTGATCTGCTTGTCATTTCTTGACATAATGTTCTCTAAGGATATTTAGCGCGCTTATCATTGTGTATCGATGAATCTTATTGGTTATTCAATATGTTAGATGTTGACATTGAAAAGCTGTCTGATATATTGTGTTGACATTGCAATGACTTTATACAATATCATATTTATGCTTCAATAAAAACTTCTAAAACAAAATTGTAAAAGAAAAAGATACACAATACTAATATAACAGGCAAACAAAATTACAGTGAATGTGCCAATATTGATGCAGTATATATAATGGTACATGTCCCTGATGGAAGGGACAGGCTGTCTCTGAGATCCCTGAAAAAAGAGACAAGTTGTCTCTGAAAAGTTCCCTACCTTTTGATGTGTGTGTGTGTGTGTGTGTGTGTGTGTGTGTGTGTGTGTGTGTGTATACTGTATAAAGTATCTTATTTTTACTTTTAACGATAATAATTTCTTTTGACAGGTTTTGCAAAACAATGCAAAATATCAAGTTGTCCCTAAAAAGTTAACTATAGGGAAACGTCTGGCACAATGTCTGCACCCAGCATTACCAGGGGGCGTTCACAGGAAAGCTCTGGAAACATACGAAATCATTTTCAAAATTATTGGACCAAAGCGCCTAGCAAAGGACCTATTTTTATACAGGTAACATAGTTTTTCACTGCTGTTTGCACAAAACCTGTATGGATATTGTGTTGAAAGTCTTCGGGCCGGATTCAGAGCTCCGGCCGCAATGCAATTGAGGCCGGAGTTCTGCGAAAAGTGCTACTGCGCATGCGCAGTAATTTTGGAACGTAATCTACGTTACTTCTTGCAACGTAGATTGCGTACACGCGGTTTAAAGACCACGTGTACGCAATCTATGTTGCAAGAAGTAACGTAGATTACGTTCCAAAATTACTGCGCATGCGCAGTAGCACTTTTCGCAGAACTCCGGCCTCAATTGCATTGCGGCCAGAGCTCTGAATCCGGCCCTTCGTATCTAGGTGAGGAATTAAATACTTGTTTTTATGCTCCAAATTCTGGTTATAAACTGATGCGCTTTTTTTCCTGTTTTGTGTCCTTTTAGCGCTGGCCTTTTCCCACTCCTTACAAATGCTGCTATGTCTGTGAAACCAGTATTACTTAGTCTTTATGAAATGTATTACCTGCCTTTGGGAAAGACTTTAAAACCAGGCCTACAAGGACTGCTCACTGGCATTCTTCCTGGCTTAGAGGAGGGCTCTGAATACTACGACAGGTCAGTGACTTAGTAACAGGAATTGCATTTTGTGTTAACTACAAGGCCGGTGATAAGGATCTGCCTTTTTGTGAACTTCACCTTAATCACTAATATTGCTATTCTTTTTACCTACCAGCCAATAATATATATCTCATAGTTAGTTCAGTTTCTGACTCCTCACAAAAGAGGCTGGAAAGAAACCTGCTTAATCGTTCACAGAGAAGTGTCACTTACAGGCATATGGGGGAAGGGGGGTGCAGAGCAGAGCTATCGCAGCTGAGATAGATCCAAGAAAGGTGTGGTCTGCATATTTATAGGGAACAAACATGTAATGAATGCTTAGTATTGAGCATTATAAAGATATATAAGGTGTGAAGATAATACTGTCTCCTGTTAGTGCTTATGTTCAAGGCATTTCTAAAATGTCATCTAGTAATATTATCTAATGATGTATACCCTCCAGAACCAACACCCTCCTGGAGAAGGTGGCATCTGCAGTGGAGCAATCTGCCTTCTACAGTGCTCTATGGGGCAGTCTGCTAACCAGCTCTGCGGTACGCCTGCCTGGCATCACGTATGTCCTATCCCATCTGAACCGGAAGCTGTCCATGGAAGACCAGCTTTACATCGTTGGAAGTGACATTGAATTAATGGTAATAAGTTATTGCAGACTTGGCACTTTCTTTTCTATCAAACAGATTATCAGTCTACTATCCACATTTCTTTGCTGTGTTTAAGTAACCATAAATGTATTGATAACATGTAATCATTTGAAATCAGTTCTAGTTTTGTAGAACAATTTTTTTTTCATTTGCCTATTTGCCAAGTATTTTTTGCATGTTTGGCCTGATCCAGACTTAATAATAACAGCCAGTTTACTCACATGGCTTGCGTACATCTGGCTCATGGGAACGCACTGTGCATACGCAGGGCAGATGTTACGCAACGTAACTCCGATCGTATGTAACTTGTATGAAAGGTCGTGACGTCCCTATGAAGCCGATTATACATATTGTGGTGAGGGGAGGTATTTAAATTGTACAGTATGGGCTGGGTTAGGCACTTACGACAAAGCGTAACGTATGACCAGCGATACGCAAGGAAACGTTAAGGTAGGGACTGAACATGTAGGTCGGCTCAGTTACATTTGTGCAGGGGAATGCTATGGGGAGGGCATTAAACTTAGTAGTGCGTAATTCCGGTAAACGTGTGTACGGAAAACGATTTTAAGTCTGGATCAGGCACGTTGTTTGTAGTACATGCATTTTAACACTGATCTTTCAACAAAATGTAATTCATGAAAAGTAGGGAAGACATCGAAATAAAATCGTTAAGATATTGAATTTGTATTTAAACATATATAGTGTTTCCACGTGTGCACTTAAGAAGAGTTATTTAAATGTTCTGCTTTTCAGAAATATTTCTTTATCTCATATCTGTTTGTAGCGGAATTTCTGTAATGCCGTAAGTGTTTTACTTTTCCATCTCTCATCAGCATTGTATCAACATATACTGTTGGCATTTTGGTAGCATATAGGGATAATGGACCAGATCCAGACTTCCGATGTTGCTGCACTTGGAGCTTTGAGCACAGCGGAAGCTAGGAGCCGATGCTACATTCCCACTGGATCCCTCCCTCGCATGGATATACTGTATGCCCTCACTTTATGCACTATGTGCCCTCACTGTTTAGTTACATCCCTCCTTCCTTCCATTAGCATCAGAAAGACTTCCAGTATGGAAGTCTCGATCCTCAGGATCCATACTGGAAGTAGCATATGGGCACATTATGGAAGTCTGGATAATGTCCAATGGCAGGGATATGCCAGGTGTTTCTTTGACTGTTTCCAGCGTCTTACACTATTTAAACATGCATGTAATCTATGTTGCACTTCAGGTGGAGGCCGTGAGCACATCGGTGCAAGACTCCAGTGTGCTGGTTCAGAGGAGCACATTAGATCTTATCCTGTTTTGTTTCCCCTTCCACATGAGTCAGGTATTGGGTCTCATTAGATTTTATTTTGTTCACCTGTAAACAGTTTTCTATATCTTTCTTGCACAGTAACAACTTATAATACTTTACATTGAAAAAGGATTGCATAATTGTTCAAAGACCAAACAGAATACACATAACTACTAAATAGAATACAAATAACGTATTTGGTAATTCACATCTATAGAAGGGACAGTGAGTAAGACCAACATGTATACCTAGGCTCATAAAAGCAGAGCTAGAAGTACAGAGGATGGTGCTTTAGTAAGAGGAGCGCCCTACATGTGAGAGCTGACATCTTAAATGTAGGTGGAATGTAGGTGAAAGAAGCGAATAGTGTGACTCCTGGTGGGGAAGGGGAGGTAACAGCAGAGGAAAAAGATTTGGTAACAGTAATGCACAAATTCACACTTAAGAAAGAATTTAGGAACGTTCCTAAATTTACGCACAGAAAAGAGAAGTAAGAACGATTCACAGATCTTAAAGAAAAATGCTAACCACTCTCCTAGCTTCTTAGAAGCTAAGAACGTTGTTTTTTCCAGGTGCGTATATTTAGGAACGGCTTTGTTTCCCAACTAAGAATCGTGCGTATATTTAGGATCTTTAAAAACCATCGTGATTCAGCTAAGCAAAAAAACACATTAATTGATTCAGTTAAGAAGCATATAGATTTTCTTTGTTATAATTAACAAAAGTAACCTAAACATTTTATAAAAATTGCAATATGCAAAAATGTGCATAAATAGTTATTGAAGGCGTAAGAAAGAACCATTCAACTTTCAAAGCTGTTATAACATAAATATCAAAATAATCAATATCTACATAAGTTAGACCTAAACAAAATTTGTATCTCAAGGTCTCACACAAACAATGCAAACATGTTACAAGTTAAATAGAAACATTTTTTATGTTTAAAAAATGTTTACAACAAACATTGAAATCATGCACAAACTGCAAATAAATGTAAATAATTTTACATTTAACAGCAGTTTTAGAAGATAAGCCTTTAACTGTTTCAATCAAAGTGAACACATGCATTCATTATAATCACACAGCGGCTGTGTGCTGAACAAACAGAAAAGTTGAGGCTTTGGCCATGCGGATGTCAATTTAAGAATGGTGGGGGGCATTCTTATCTTTTCCCATGCATATGTTAGTTTCCATAAGGCCTTAACTGAGAATCATTCTTAAGTCTCGAGGAAAGTCCATACTGTGCATTAGTAGCCTGAGTGCTGCTCATTTGCATTAGGAGTCTTGCCCCTCTAGCCACGCATGTGGATGTCATTACATTCCCAAGCATGAATCATTCCTAAGTAGCCCTTCTTATCTGTGAATCATTCTTACATAGGGCCTGATCCAGAACTACGCTTCCCCGCGATTTTACGCGTGGCGGAGACGTAAAATCGCAGTTTCGAACGCACTGCGCACCATAGAAAATACGCACATTCACGTAGCGTAATTGTGAACGTATGGGAGATTCACGTATGTGTCACGTAAATACTTACGTGTGGGCGTGACAATTTTACGTGAGACAACAATACGTGCGATTTACGTGAAGTAGGTGGAGGTTTGTATGTAAAGTGTACAGTATGGGCGTGCTAAGCGGCGTACGTTCACGTAGTCTATACGTCCGTTAGCGGACGTACGCGGTTACGTGAGAAAAAGTTAAGGTAGGGTTTGGGAAGCGTATCTTGACAAAATACGTACGTGCAACGGGTCTGCCGAGGGGAGTGTAGTGAACTTACGTGCAAGAATATACGCTCCGCGAATAAACGTACGGCACACGTAGTTCTGGATCTACCCCATAGTGTGTAATTTTGAGTTCTGGGCATGCTCAGTTTAACTGTTCTTAAATATATGCAGTTAAATCCTGTTCTTACTTAGTTGTGACTCAGGTCTATTATGTCCTCAGAATAAGACGCTGTTACCACCTCTAGCTTGAAGTAGTTATTTATCCCAGGTTCTCTGGCCCTACTAAAGGCCAAAGCTAGATGACACTGTAGAGGACTCTGTAGCTTATGATTGGTGCTCATGCAGTGGGTAATGAAACATACTTTAGCAGTGTAATGCAACATTTTACGGTTAATAAAGATTAACGGTCATTATTTTTAAATGACGCATACTTTAACTGTATTATTAGTATATTACATTGAGGGATTTCACCTATTAACTGCTTTTTGTTTCCTTAAATAGGCAACTCGTCCTGATATGATTCATATTTTATCAGCTGCACTCCGTGTGGTCTTACGCAGAGATATGTCACTAAATCGGAGGCTTTATGCATGGCTCCTGGGTAAGTCTGGTATCATGTCTTATCTGAATTGTGCACTAGTTGTTACACAGCTTGGACTAACTTTTATCTTACTAACGATTATCTTCCTTTTATAAGCTAAGAAGGGGGATTTATGCAAGGTGGTTAAGTGACCATGTTTATAATTGCTGCACATACTAAATAGTCAGATATTGTGAAAGGTCTAATGTAATCTGACTGATTATCTACCTTTTGGCCGTTTCACAGCATGCAATCACTCACCTAAAATATCTCAGGTTATTGCCTACATTTCCTTTAGACTTTAACATTAGGGTTTTCTTGCCCAATTATGAAGTAGATGTGTAATAAACTTGCACTATTACACCTCTTACATTTTTCATACATATAGGGCCGGATTCACAACACCCTCATTTTTTACATACGCATGCGTAGTAACTCTTTTACGCTATCTACGTAGCGTTTTGTTACGTAGATTGCGTACATGCAGTCTTTAAAGACCACATGTACACAATCTACGTAACGAAATGCTATGTAGATATGGTAAAATAGTTACTATGCATGCTTACTAGCTAGAATTGTAAAATGAGGCACGTGTGTACAAAATGAGGGTGTTGTGAATCCAGCCCATAAGCTTGTCTGTGGCCTTGCAGCCTATACAAACATCTTGAAAGTACTGAAAACGTAATAGTTTTGTAAAATTTTCAGCTGTTTATGTTGGTTTGTTGAAAAAACATGTGAAACTTATGGTGTTTGTTATACTATATTGGCTATTTAAATTGCATTGAATTTGGTACATACATACATACAAACATATATACATATATGATAGCATCTGAATTAATTCAAGAGTCATATTTTCAAAGATGTGCATGGAGTGTATATGTGTTTTTGTTGTCTGAATATTTATATTAATGCATATTATTCCTTGACTGGAGTCAATTATAAGGCAATAATATCTGGGCAGGCTGGATGGGCCATGTGGCTCATCTAATATATGTGCTCCATCAGTACTAAACCCATTTTTTATTATTTTCCCATCCTGCTTTGAAAATCCCAAGTGTGAGCAAATTTTCGGGTTTTTTTGCTCCCTTTTCCCCCATTGCTTTTGTTTATGTCATAACTAAGAACTCTTGTAAATCAGCTCTTAAATTACTTCACAATGTACATAGTCCTTTCTAATAATGCTACCAGGGAAAAAGAAATGGGTTGACTGCAGTTCTTCTGTTCATTCTTCAGTCACACATAGCATATATACATTTTATGCAGTAATCTTTTTCCCCTGTTTTATTATTGTTTTGCCTGTTTATGCTGAATATCCTGTACTTAGGAGCAGCAGTATAATTATACTGCAAGCCGTTGTACTTATGAAACTTCAGGAGCAGTTCCCTAGTTAAATTGTGTTTTTGATCTTTTTTTTTTTTTTGCGGTCATTATGGGGACTACAAATTTGGTGAGTTCTTATTGCTTTTGTGCCTTCTGTTCTTTCCATCATAGTTGATAGATGTTTACATAATGTTTGTGCTTCTTATTAGGATTTGACAACAATGGGGCTGTTGTAGGACCAAGGAGCGTTAGACAAAGCAATCCAGAGGAACATGCCTCTTACTATTTCAATACCTTCTCCAAGGAACTGTTAGTGCAGGTTTGTATAATTAAGAAACAATTAAAAAAACACAGGACCAGATCCTAACTTAATAACATCGCCTCATTTAGTGGGGTGTCTGGAGTGGAGGGTGCATGCCCCCTCCAGATGTTAAGCACGTTTTATGTGCGTATCTGCTATCATAGGGGAAAGTATGCAAAGTTTTTTCTATAAGAGGACACAGAGTTTCTGTTTTGCATTATATATAAAGCACTGAGATAAGTTTTTAATAGTTTGTTTTTAATTAATTAGAGATCTTTATTATTATTATTATTATTATTATTATCGTTTATTTGTAAGTTG
>WWET01000373.1:223628-241505 GCA_011038615.1 Limnodynastes dumerilii
TTTAGAAACCAAACACAGATTATTGTATGTATATTTTTTTTATTATTTAGAAAATTAGAATGGAGGCTCATGGGAGATTTGCAGTCCTGTGGCACCTTACCAGAGACCTTCATGTCAACAAATCTTCATCCTACAGTCGTACATTTGACAGGTTTGTTATATTTATTTTTTTATTATTGTGCATTTGTGTTTGTTCCTAAATACGCGCAATACATATTTGGGGAATATATTAATTTCAGCAGTCATGGAAACATGAAATAAAGTCAAGTAACTCCATTTCAGTGAGGCAAATTTTATTATCAGGATATTGCCAGTTGGATAGAATATTTACTTATTCTATCTATTTGTATTTGAAGATGATTACTGTAATAAGAAACAAAGTATTGTGGGTGCGCTAGATGAGCCCAAAAAATCTCGACAGGATATAGTAAAATATAACAATTTTAATATATATTTGTAAACCTCAAACACCAAAACCGCACTCACCCGCAGCCCTACTAAGGAGGCTGGATTTTTACACACTCTCGGCTATTGCCCTCCGTTTCACCCGTCCAACGGTGATCTGTCTCATAAATTGGATACTGCGCTCACGCGCATCTCCTACTTGCAACCTTTCGGAGGATTAAAGAATTAGGCATTCTGCCCACAGCTATTCGCCACTCCAGCCCTTGCTATCTGGCCCTCATCGTCTGGGCATACTGTGGGTACCTCTTGCATAGCTCATATTTGGCAAACTCGGCAGAGCCGTATATAACACTTTGTTCTCTGCTGTATTGTGAGTGTACAACCAGCGTTTACCATCCTTATATCTGGTCCAATACCATCTATGAACCTCAGATTAGTATTGGGAATATTTATTTATTTCTTCCAAGCACTGAATATACCACTCTATTGCTAATAGGAACTATCTGCTGCATATATACTACATTACTGCTTTGCATTAATTGGGTGTTACCTTGTTATTCATTGATCAGCTAACAATTGAGTTTTATTCAATATTTTTTATACCATGATGTTTACAAATATATATTAAAATTGTTATATTTTACTATATCCTGTTGAGAACTTTTTTCTCATCTAGCGCACCCACAATACTTTGTTTCTTATGCCTTTTTGACAGTTTTAGCGGTTTCTGTTATTTGGAGGTAGCGCTCTGATCAGCCTTTGTCACCATGCCCACCAAGCTCCCGTTTCATTCCTTTTTGGATTACTGTATTACATTGCCTCACATGACCTAGTTTATAATGTGGCACCCATATTACCATTGACTCATTTTTAAAAACAAATCATTGACCTATTTTGACCTTGAAAAATAATTGATTGGATTGGAACATGTGATCAGTGTAATTTTATTTAACTTCAGTGTTTAGTTTATATTTATAAAGGATTTCTTATAAGGCAGCATAAAAAGATCAGTTGTACTGCAGCAAGGTGATGTTATAGTAATGTCCTCAAAGAAGTGACTGTTCTGCTTATGTCTTGCTTTCTATTTCTAAATTGCAGATAGTAGTGGCATTATCACATAGTTATACAGAGACCATCTGTTGTAACACATTTTAAATCCACTCTGTCTGTATAATTGCAGGTCGTTGTTCATTATGCTAGACAGTCTGAACAGCTTAGATGGCGGCACATCATCTGTTGGCCAAGCATGGCTACATCAAGTGCTGCAGAGACATGACATAGCAAGAGTCCTTGAGCCACTTCTTCTCCTGCTCCTTCATCCAAAAACACAGAGGATATCTGTGCAGCGAGTGCAGGCTGAGAGACACCTGAGTAAATCCATTCGTCACATGGAAGAAAATAGGAAAATGTTTACTAAGACATGTAACGCTAGCGATGGTAATTATGTAATGACTATTGGAGTGATTCAGAGGTGTGATTTAAATGCTGATGTTCACAATATGCGTGTAATTGTAGCCCTATTCACAGTAACACACATCTTTTTTTATAATGTCAGTTTAGGTGCTATTACTTGTGCATTACTCTAGCTGCTGTTACATTAGTAATAGCAGCAGCAGCAGTAATAGTCAGCTGTGATATAGTCTGTACTGTGCTTAGTTCAACTTTCAGTGTAAGATACCATAGACCAAATCAAATTTCAAATTCAAACCTGCGGTTAGCACTTTTTTTTAGATCCGTAATTGCAGGTTCACCAAATACAAACCAGGCTTCGGACAAACAACCCTGGTCATCTAACCACATGGAAAATTTTAGCTGCAAGGCTTTGCAATTCAGGATGCTAGCTTTCGGAACAAGGTTGTACTCAGAACTGTTTCAGAGCGGTCCCTACTTTAGGGGCAGCTTTGGTATGCCCGCAGTGTCCCCCAATTGGATGACAGAGAAAAGAGGATTTTTGTTACTCCATTTCTCTTAGTCCCGCCCTGTTCTCTGATTGTTGGTTGTTTGTCTAGTTATGATATGATATAATAGAAAGGAGGATACCATATAGGCGTGCTCAAGCAATGGTATATGTGTATAGGTGGATGGGGCTTGATCTAAGATGGAATGGACTAGTTAGGGTTGTTCTGTAATAGGAATGGTATTAGGACGTTGTTGCAAGTCTTAATTCAGTCTTAGGACCGGATTCACATCTCCATATTTTTTTTACTTACATCCCTATTTCTAAGTTCAGAGCTAATGCGCACGCGTAGTAAATAATTTACACTATCTAGGTAGCATTTAGTTACGTAGATTGCGTACATGTGGTCTTTAAAGACTGCATTTACGCAATCTACGTAACAAAATGCTGTATACACGTGAATTGTTTACTAAATTGTGAGTCCGGTCCTTCATTTACAACTTTGAATAGTGAGAGGAGAAAAAGGGCTCTAGATAAATATGCGCACAGTCTATAACTAATCCAATGTTAATTAATCCAATGTGAATTCAAATGGTGGTGCTGTCCAGCGGTATTAGGCTTGGAATGCAGTATAGGCACAGATATAGGGAGTGCATATAGTGCATTACCAGCGGTAAACAGACCAAGTATATGTAAATTCACTCACATGTGAATAGCTTCTTTCTCTGCATATCAGGCACATAGGTACTTCAGGTCTGACAGTCCCTCTGAGTCCCCGGTGGTGTTATGGAAGCTCTGGCATCTGGCGGTGGAGGGGAAAGTCCCCCCACCCCCCATGGGACATCTGTGAGTGGTGGCTCTTTCCAGTTAGCTACCTATGATTTGTTATCTATGCCCTCTCTTTTAGGCATAGATGGTCCTCACACCAAGACCATTTACTATACCCCAATGTCTCCCAATGAGAAATGGATTTTACAGTGAGTAACAAATATCCTTTTTCTTTCCTTTATGTTTATACAGCATTCTCCAGTGCACAGATGACAACATCTAAACAAGGTGTTATGGATGAGATGGAGAACTTTAGCCTTACAGTGAACCCACTGAGTGATAGACTTTCTCTTCTAAGCACCAGCAGTGAGACCATCCCAATGGTGGTATCAGACTTTGATCTCCCAGACCAACAAATAGAGATTCTGCAGAACTCAGACTCTGGATGTTCTCAGTCTTCAGTGGGAGAAGAGGTGGATGCAGAGAGTTTAACTGCTCAAGATAATGGTCTTAACTCAAGGGAGGACACTGTCAATGAGGTAGTTCAACAGGTTATTTCTGACTTGATTTCCACCGTTCTTCGAAATGTTGGTGAAGATTCTGAATCAAACAGTTCATATACTGATCAAATAGACACGTTTGACAAGACAAATATATGCAATTCTGAAGAAGAAGCAATTGTTAATGAGGATGTAGTAGATCAAGGGAATGCGTATAATCCATCGGTCAGAGACCCATCTACCTTCCTAAATGTGTCGGCAGAGGTTGGCATTGAAAGCTTGGCAAATGTTATCTCCAGAAATTTATCGTCTCCCTCGATTATTCATCATCAGAACCCTACAGACTTCAATTATGATATGATGGGAGGACACCACAAGAAAAGGACTCACAGTGCCATCCAGTTTCATTTCAAAGGAAAAGGCGCAGACAAGGACTCACATGGCAAGGGGGAGGTTAAACCAACAGGGACAAAACCCAAAGTTAAAATATCCAGAAGGAAAGAAGATGAAAAGAAAAAAGCCCAGAATGAGAAATTAAAGCAAACCAATGTTTTTTTCAGCGACGGATTAGATTTGGAAAACTGGTACAGTTGCGGGGAAGGGGAAATCTCAGAAATTGAAAGTGAATTAGGTTCCCCTGGCATACGGAAATCTCCACATTTTAATATTCACCCTCTTTACCAGCATGTTCTTTTATACCTCCAGCTCTATGACTCCTCACGAACATTGTATGCTTTGTCTTCTATAAAAGCCATATTAAAGACCTGTCCAACAGTGTTTGTCAGTGCTATCTCCACTACCAGTGTAAATAACGCATACACCCCTCAGCTCTCTCTACTCCAAAACCTTTTGGCAAGGCATCGGATTTCTGTGATGGGAAAAGATTTTTATAGCAATATCCCACTGGACTCAAACCACAATTTCCGGAGCTCCATGTATATAGAAATACTTATTTCCTTATGTTTATATTTCATGAGAAGCCACTATCCCACTCACGTTAAAGTGTCACAACAGGATCTCATAGGAAATCGAAACATGCAGATGATAAGCATTGAAATCTTGACTTTGTTATTTACAGAGTTGGCAAAGGTCATAGAGAGCTCAGCTAAAGGTTTTGCCAGTTTTATTTCGGACATGTTGTCAAAGTGCAAAGTTCAGAAAGTGATTCTCCACTGTTTACTATCTTCAATCTTCAGTGCTCAAAAGTGGCACAATGAGCGCATGGCTGAGAAAAATATAATGGCCATTGAAGAAGGCTTCTCTGAGGACAGCCTCATTAACTTTTCAGAAGATGAATTGGACAATGGCAGTACATTACAATCACAGCTATTAAAAGTTCTTCAGGGTCTCATTGTTCTAGAGCACCGCGTGTTAACTGTTCCAGAAGACAGTGAAGCCGGTTTTGATTTTGGCATCACTGACCTAGAACACATAAATCCTCAGCAGCCAATGACCTCCCTCCAGTATATGCACTCCCAGCCAATCACATGCCAAGGAATGTTTCTCTGTGCTGTGATTAGGGCGTTACACCAGCATTACACTTGTAAAATGCACCCTCAGTGGATTGGCCTTATCACATCCACGTTACCATATATGGGGAAAGTCTTGCAGAAAGTAGTTGTTTCAGTGACATTACAGCTTTGTAGAAATCTTGATAACCTAATTCAGCAATATAAGTATGAAACTGGATTATCTGACAACAGGTATGTCATCTTTTTATCAATCAATATTTGTCATCTCAGCTTTTTTAATATTTTTGCTTAAGTGTAACTGTATTTTAGGCCTCTGTGGATGGCATCCTTTATCCCACCAGATATAATCTTGACTCTTCTAGAAGGCATTACAACAATCATTCATTACTGCCTGCTTGATCCCTCGGCTCAGTACTACCAGGTAGGACATCAATACTGTTATGGGTGCCATTGGGATTTCTGCTAATGTGATGTCCACTCAGATTTGTTAAATAATAGATCCTAAAGCTATTTATATTTATTATGATTCAGGGAAAAAATGGGAAACCAGTTGCTGTATATATTGATAACCAAGTTGTATTTTCCTGTCTGATAGCTTATGGTCAATGTGGATCAAAAACATTTACTAGAAGCACGCAGTGGAATACTGTCTATACTCCACTTGATAATGTCATCTGTCACTCTGCTGTGGAGCATCCTACATCAAGCTGACACTTCAGAGAAAAACTTTACAGCTGCTGCTGCCTCAGTTACTACAATTAATCTTGGCTCAACAAAGGTATTTATTAAAAAGAAGGGTTTATTTTATGATTAGTAATAACTTCAATATCTTAAAGGATATCACTCATTTACTACTGAAGCTATGAATTGCCAGTGTTTTAAACATTCCCCCGTGTTTGCACGGGTTTCCTCTGGATATTGTAATTTCCTCCTACAGTTGAAAAATATGTTGTTAATTTAAATAGCTTTTGACAAAATATGTCATAATTATAAACTTGTATAATTTGAAACCATGGTTTTCTAAGGTGAATTGTAGATTCTACAGTGTGACCAAATCAATTTATTATGGATAACTTTATAGAAAGTATTTGATATGATATTATTCTCAGGCACCAAAACATTGAATGCCCCATAGCAAATTTTAAAGGAGCCCCTACCTCAGTTCTCTATCATGGTGGGTATGGCTATTGCTTCACAAGGGGTATCTTCTAATTATAATATAGCACACAGTAATGCTAATCAGTACATAGTAGACTCAAGAGTAGTGACACCAATGTATAGTATGTTCAACGGTTATTAGGATGTCGTGGCTTTGTTGTATAAGAGCTCACCTCTTATATGGGAGTACACCTTAATGTAAAAAAGATGGAGACTTGACGCTCCAAAGTGTATTAATGTGATGGTGAAATACAGATATAAATTAGTGGCCTCTGTGGTTCAGCTGGAATTTCAAAGATTCAAAGTCTATTCAAAACTCTGTGTGAACTAAGACGGTTTGGGGGAGTATCAAACTTAAATAAATTACATAACTACATATCAATATCAAACAATACTCGCAAAATAAAACAGCAGTTTTATACCATTTTGAACTAATCAGCAATAGGATTAGAAGTAAAACACTCATATACAATAAGAGTAAACAATCCTTAGTGATGTGGAAATATAAGTGTTTGAGCGAGGGAAAACATAAGCCTTGCAAATGTTCCCTAGAGCAAAGTTTAAATGTCATTATAAAACATACACAGTCCTTAACAGAACCAGTTCAACAAGTTAAGTCCAAGTGCAGCGTAATTCATTACAGTATAAAATCATAAAAAAACAAGGAAGTTCAACAGAGTGCAACAAAGAAGCCTCAAATGTGACTAAGTAAATAAGATTTCCAAGTGGTTTTCAATGTGGGTAAAAATGTCTTTAAAGTCTTTCACAGAATCAATTCCAGAAGTAAAATCCTTGGTAAAAAATGCAATGTAAATCCTTAGATGAAAAAATCCCGACAAAAAAGAATAATTGTGACCTAAGACAGTGAAAAATATAAATATAGAGTAATATTGTCAAATCATGAATGATATAATATCCCCTTCAATCAAAATACATAAACATCACATGTAAAAAATTTGGTTTCATCCGAGACAGTGTTGGCACCTTAAGGTAATCATCTTACCTTCTACCTGCTCATTTCTTTTCATTGGATTAATAGGGTCCAGCTGGGATCCTTTAGGGATTGTGTTTTGGTTTGGTCGTGTGCTCATGTGTTCATGAATATGTTCTTCTGTATTAAGACTCCACGGAGGTTGCAGTGCATGGAGTTACGATATGTGTATCCTACCCTAAAATTTCCGAGATATCCTCACTTAAAAAGGGATGGCTCGGAAGTCTGGATAGGTCATAAGGGCTTTTTTAACACATCCTTACTGTATGTTTCAAATATAACCCCCCTGCCCCCTTACGTACAAAACACCCATATACAGCCCCATCAGAAACCCTTCCAGTACAGAAGAGCAGCTCATGTGCGCACGCAACAGGAGATCATTCCCGCATTTTGCAGGAGTCTGGAGTTGTACAGTATTATAATATTTATTGCACAACATATAGCAAGATATAATCATGCCTGGTATCCTCACAGACTGCCCTTTTACCTCTAATTTCCATTAGCAATATGTTTTTAGCTTGTTTTGAAGTGTGCAATGCCTATCTAGTATCAGTCTTGTACGTTGATATAACTTGCAAATTTTCCATGAAAAAGGAGCAAAGATCTTGTCAGTGAGAGTGAAACGGTTCTGCATCTCTATCTAGGCAGTGATGAAGTGTATTTGTGCAAATGACGACATTTTATGAATGTTGATTGGTATTTGTGATCATCAGAACCTGAGACAGCAGATTCTGGAGCTGCTGGGCCCCATTTCCATGAATCATGGAGTTCATTTTATGGCTGCTATTGCATTTGTATGGAATGAAAGAAGACACAACAAATCCTCTGCTCGCACAAAGGTAATATAACCATCATAGGATGGTAAATAGCAAAAGTACAACCCTGATTTGTACATCAACAAGTTATTTTCAAACATTTTTTCTATTTCTTGCAAGGTCATCCCATCAGCAAGTGAAGAGCAACTTCTGCTTGTTGAGCTGGTTCGCTCAATCAGTGTAATGAGAACGGAAACGGTCATTCAGACAGTAAAGGAGGTATTAAAGCAACCACCTGCCATAGCTAAAGACAAGGTATACTATATTAACTTCCTATTGATTACAGTGCTGTCTGTTAACATTATACATTTTTTTATAATGATTTTGTAAGCAGTCATTTTGTACTTTGTAGGATATATCTTTATAGTCTTCACTATTGAAGGGCAGCAGACACTGCAATATCAATATTTTTTGTTTTATGACACAGCTTAGAAAATGTGAGCTGAAGCCACTGGCTCCTGCATCACATGCCCTCTTGTACCAAGACCTATCAAATGAGGGAGAGTAAAGTGTATTCCACACCATGTGGTTACTTCCATCTGTAGGCACTGGGTTAAGTATCAGATAAGTCATTTTACTAAACACAACTAGATGACTGACATGTTGTGTGACTATTCAAGGGTAACTGCGAAGGTTTTTATTTGTTTTATTCTCAGGTAACCAGTTTTCTAACAGGCAGACACATTGCTGATGGAACAGATGATTGACAAGTAAACTACATATTAAAAAAATTATTATACAATTAAAATTATTATACATAGAAGCCATATGTAAATAGTAGAAATGTGTTAACGCAAGTGAATCTTGATGTAACTAGTAACAAAATGGTTATGCAGAGGTATAGTGTAGATAGCACATTAAAATGAAACTAAAACCTAGGTAGATTGCATAAATAAAGGTATTACGCATACGCACTTTATCTGTTCCTAAACATACGCACAGAAATAGCAGCAGCTTGTTAACTGTGGGACAGTTTATAGGTGTGTGGCTGGTTGTTGTTGAGGGGAGTTTGTAATTATATTTTAATTAGTACTTTTCACCTTCTAATCTATGCTTGTGCTGCAGCTCACATTCCGGTTTACATTCAACACTAAAGTTGTCTGAAATAGTTTTTTTAATTTCCATTATTCATGTCTTGGAAGAGGTACATGTCCAGGATGTAGCCAGGAAAAGGCACTGTGTTTTATTGTTGAATGTTTGCTGAGTCCAACCAGGGGTGATGCCACATATGCATGGCTATTGCATAGTTGGATCTCTAAGAAACTGGTTACACCTTGCCCATACTTCAGGAGAAATAGAGCAGTCCTGAACTTATACATAACTGTTCCAGCCCCAGATGCACACAAGGAACCAGTTTCAGCTTAGGACACATTAGGGTTTTGTGTATGTTTTTGCTTCCCTTGAATAAATGTTACTCTCCTTCCACATCCACATAGCGAAAACGCCAGCCTACAATGGCACTTTAGTCATGAGAAGAGTCTGCCTTTTATATCTGCTTCTGAAAGGGAAAGAACAGGACCACACTGATCTGTTCTCCGTTTAATGTTCTGGTTCTAGCATTTCCAGCTACCTCTTGCCCATCCACCATACACAGGGTTATCACAGAAATAATAACTCTCATACCAGCTTTGTTAGGGACTAGGGAGTACCATTATACCATTCATTTGGAAGCAGAACAAGTAGCTGACCAACCAGCGTATCTGCCTGTCCCTAGCAATGCACCAGTTACTCTTGTTGGTTTAAGACCATCAGTATAAACCAGGGCCACCCATTCATCATTTGGGATAAAAACTAGTTACCAAAGAAACTGGTCTGTGGGAGGTGGATCACAAAGCAGTCTAGGATCATGATAAACATCCTGAAGCCAACTGCGATGATCGGGGTTCATCTATGTTTAGGGCAAAGGTGGTGAAAATACTGTTAGTTAATAAAATGTGACTCACCAAGAAAGTATCAATATCAATCTATAAGTGCTATAGATCAATCATAATCTTCTGATCAGTGCAGTAGATTTTATCCCAGGGGTAAATTGGGAGACTCATTTCCCACAACATCTTTTTGTCTTTTGTAACTGATTCTCTTATTTGCGGAAATATTTGGACCAGATCATTAGGCTACGTTTCTTCAGATCTCTGCTCTTGTTAGCGCTATTTAAAAGAGAGCTGACATTGCTTTTAGTAAAATAGGGTTTCCTCCATGTGTGCTGTATGAAAATTCTTTATGCACTCTTCCGGTAAACCTGGAAAATCACTTTCCTCCTGGTTGGTTCCGCAGCAAGCAGCGTTTTTCCATTGAGATTGCTTGTTATAAAGGTCCACATTGTTTGTATTCCACAAAGTTTGGGCAGTTTTGAGGATGAAAACTTCCTTTGAACCCAGGGTACTTTCTACTGGAACCAAAGTTCTTTGGTTCCTGGGATTTATGAGGGCAAATAGAAAAGAGTCTTTTATGTGTTTATTATGTTATTAGGAAAGCAAAGGTATGCTTTTCAGATGACTGTTTAGGGCTCTGTAATGTTCACAAGAGAAACTGACCATCTTCACAACAGACAGGTGGATTTGCCCTGTATTTTCCCAGCCAAACTGACCATCTTCACAACAGACAGGTGGATTTGCCCTGTATTTTCCCAGCCATGCGTAGGAGACGGTTACGGTTGCAACAGCGACAATCACAAAATGGACAATGATACAGGTGTATCTGTGTCATTTTTCATATACAGGTGTATCTGTGTCATTTTTCATTTACAGGTGTATCTGTGTCATTTTTCATATACGGGTGTCGGCTGTGTCATTTTTCATATACGGGTGTATCTGTGTCATTTTTCATATACGGGTGTCGGCTGTGTCATTTTTCATATACGGGTGTTGGCTGTGTCATTTTTCATATTTTAAAGCTTAATGCAGTGTTCTCCCCAGAAAACTGTGCCATCCGGGTGCTATTAAATAGTAGCTGGGAGGGGGCAGTGTGGTACTTTGCAATAATAATACTGGAAGCTAATTTTCTGCCCCAGCTCACCGTGATTGTCCTCAGATGTGCTGCACAGACTTTCTGCTGCCTCTGCTATTCAATGCTGTAGTAGTGCCAGAAAGCCTTTACATCCCATAGGAGGACAGCCGGGACTAAAAGCTGTTCTCCTCCTCACAATCAACTTTTTGGTCAGGTCCAGCAGGGTGCTAAGCTAATACAGTATAATATAGGTGGAGCACCCGGCTAAAAGGCCCTGAGGAGAACAATTGTAATTGTCAGCATTACAAAATTCAACCGTATTCACAGTTAAGAGTGAGTGAGGACAGATCCGCACCTAACTTACTCTTCCAGCCCCTAATGTGCCCCTCGTTTTTAGGTACCTTATGGCACTTACGAGTACGGACATTGCCTATCCCCTCCTCCCACTTCTTCCTATGCACGCGCCGAGGCGGCATTACGCTGCCTCTTTCTACTTAAAGTATTCTGTGCGGTCTTTAAAAACCGCACAGACGCAATCTACATACTGAAGTGGTACATAGATAGCATAAATGGCCTACACATGTGCGTGTGTAGTAGGTCATTTCGATGAAATACGCACTTAAGAAGAACAAGCTTATTAAGTGTGGATCAAGCCCTTCATCTCTTGTGCACACATTTATAAAATGCTTCAGGTTTAAAACTTTGTAAAATTGTAGCTATCTATATCTAATCTATAACCGCTGTTAGTAGATTTACTTACCTAGTGACAGCTTCAGGCTTAATCTTCTTTTTGTTTTTGTTTTTTTTACTCCCTGGTGCACGATGGATGTTGGTGTGAGAAAAGGAAACACTGACATGACCAGCGTCACATTGCATGAAGCTTCTCTGCTGGCAGTTTCTGTGGGCCAGAGAGTAGGGGAGAAGTGGCTTACTCCATTGTCACCCCGTGGATAAACTGCTGAGGCCACTTCTCCCCTATTCCTCTTGCTAAATGCTCCATCTCCTAAGCACCAAGTGGTCCATATTTGTAGTCGCAATGGCAGCTTAGTCACGGGATTTGTTGAGCCGTGATAGAGTACAGTTAATCATTTTTAATGTTTTGATGAGTGACAAAATAATGTTAAGCAATCTCCAAGCATCTTAACTTTCTTGTTTGTATTTGCTTGTATGCAGGTATTGTGCAGTGGTTCCTGCATGTTGTCTGCCCCCTTGGATAGTTTTGCAGCAATTGTGGGCAAAATGACTTCTTAACTTGCTTGGATTATTTTACTACTAAGCTGTTTTTTCTGCTTTTAATCTTTTAGAAGCACCTTTCACTTGAGGTCTGCATGTTACAGTTCTTTTATGCCTATGTTCAGAGGTAAGCCTAACATTTAAAGGTTTCCTTCCTGCTTTATTTGATAAAATCACGTTTTGTAATTAGTCTGTGTCCATTCTTCCCTCACATATATTTCATGGTATTCTTTCAGGATTCCTATGTCTAATCTTGTGGATAGCTGGGCGTCTTTTCTTGTTCTACTAAAAGATTCAAACCAGCTCAATCTTCCAGCTCCTGGCCAGTTCCTTATCCTGGGGTAAGTATGTGTGTCTGTGAGACAAACAACCATAGAAATGTGTTAATAATGACATTGTAAGCGCAAGGACAGATGGGCTTTCCACATGTGCACAAGACATTATGGATCAGAGACAGAATCATGCAAACTGGTCATTTTCCGCTCGCGTGGAGCCCAAAGTGACCGCATTTTGCATGTGCATGCACACATACCACACTTTTAATACAGTGCATATGCAAGGTGGTGGTGGTGGGTATTTAAACAGAACAGTAAGAGCATGTTTCAGCCTTTACATACTATCCACACATCCACTGTGTCCCTATTTTCCGTGGCTGTGGTGAGGATATATTAAGGTAGGGTCCTGCTATCATAGCTTCCTTGCATGCAAAGGAATGGCCTACCCTTGAACACATGGGGGTTTGGATACAGCAGAGGTTTGGATCCGGTGCTATACTTATATCACCAAATCCGGTAAACCGATACTGGTTGTCTGGTGTATTGCGCTCTTCTTTCATTAAGCTGCATTCTGTTATTTGTGTTTGCCATGTCCTGTATCCTTAGTATGTGTTTCTGTGTTTCGTAGCCACATTTTTTTGACATAGATGATCATTCTGCTGGTATATTCTCTATATGTTAACCAAATATAGAACTAGCATATTCTGCGACAGAAATATACCATAATAAAGAGCCCTTTTTTCTAAAGGGTTTTCTAACTTCAGTTTGTGTGCAAGCCAACTATATTATAGGGAAATCAGTCACCCTAGTTACAGACAATGGTGTAGATCCAGAACTACGTGTGGTGTACGTATATTCGCGGAGCGTATTTTCGTACACGTAAGTTCGCTACACTCCCCTCGGCACACCCCTTGCACGGACGTATTTTGTCAAATTACGCCACCCAAACCCTACCTTAACTTTTCCAAAGTAAGGAATACGTGAAACCCCCATACGTCCAAAATTACGCTACGTGAATGTGCGTATTTTCTATGGTGCGCATGCGCAGTGCGTTCAAATCTGCGAATTTACGTCTCCGCCACGCGTAAAATCGTGGGGAAGCGTAGTTCTGGATCTGCCCCAATAGTGTTATCTAATTTAACAGCTGCACAGCTACATAGTGATCTGTAGTAAATGACAAGACACTGAGACTAAGAAGAGCAATGAGCAAAATGGTCACACTGTAAATAGGCTTATAGGAAAGCAATGCTCCTTATGATGTAATATGTGATGATAAAATTAATAGCCCTTTCTTGGTAAATAAAGTCCTATTATTCACATGGAGGATGTCGTCCCTGTATACTGTCATACCTATAAGCTTTTATTACCAGTTTCTGTACTTCAGTGTGGACAAATCTGGGACAGGTCATTACATTCAGATTGCACAGTACAGGAAAATACAGTTGTTGTTCCTATAATAAGTGACATAAAGAGGGCATTCAGCTGTTCACTACATTATGCATGCTGGTGCCTAATAACTTGCTGATTCAGGGTTTCTAAATGTATTCAGTGTCAGTAGATCATCAGAATGATAAATGTTGGTGTCTCCCATGTATTTCTATATCCCTTCTAAGCATTAGTCATTAACATATGTATTTCACTGACATTTCAGGGTTTTAAATGAATTCATCATGAAAAACCCCACTCTAGATAACAAGAAGGACCAAAGAGATCTCCAGGTAATAAAGCAGTCTGAAGATGCTCTGATCTATCACTACTCACAGCTGTCAGTTATATTTTCAGACGTGTGTAATATTTCATTTACTATAATATATTTGATCTTCAGAAGACTGTCAGAAGGTCAGGATGTGCATATTTTATTGGCAGTGCAATCCTTCCATGACCTGCCAATAAGAAAAAATGCAGTGTTTTTTAATAGTATTTAACTAGTAGATCACACTCCAAAGGGGCACCAGTAATCTGTATTGAGTTATATAGAGAATGGAAGAGTTAGCACCTAAGGAAGTAATACATGTCTTGTTATGTGACAGAAAATGATCAAAATCATCCTTTTATTCGATGTAGTTATATATTAGTCTATATGTAATCACTACTCCTGAACAATAGTTATAACAATGTTGTTATTTTTGCTTTAATCTTGACGGTACCTTAATAATTTCCTTTTGTTTGCCTCAGGATGTCACTTATAAAATCGTAGATGCCATTGGTGGTGTTGCTGGGTCATCATTGGAGCAGACAACTTGGTTAAGAAGAAATCTGGAAGTGAAACCTTCCCCGAAGATAGCTGTAGATGGGACGACCCTAGAATCTGATGTTGAAGGTAGAGTACTATGAGGCTTACGAATAAAGAGCATAAAGAATATTATTCACTGCCACAAGAACTGGAATAATGGCAGCACAGTAGTGCAGAGTAGTGTTTTCATGCTGTCTTAGTCCGCACCCAGTTATCATTATGGTATGTTTTTGGAGTGTGGGAGAAGCCAAAGCACCCAGATGGAAATCACCAGGAATCTACTCCGCGATGAGGGGCAATCATATACATCGTGTTATTGCTAGTATATAATCTAGTATATAGTATAGTATATAATCTAAATGTAACAGGAACAATATTGGAAACCATAGATTGTATTCTCACCATATGTACAATCACTAGCATTGCAGCAGCATTTCATTTGTATTACAGTTCTCACACTTATTACATGTAAATGGAGAATGCCTATAGTGAGCTGTGATTAGCTTTCCTATAAGAATAATTATTCCGCTGTGTTTAGTTATTACAAAATCACTTATACATTTTTGCCAAAATTTGTCTTAAGCAGAGCACACACTGATAAGTAACCATAACGATCCAACATTGTTACTGTTACAGCAGAGTTGCCGAGTACACAATGAACTGATCCCACACCGGATTGTGCATTTCTTCCCATTATGTAGTTCTGCTACTATTCTGTGAAGGCCCTTGTGCATCACTAATCTGAAATATCAGGAGCGCCTACAAACATTACAAGTTTCAAACAATTCTGGAGCATTGCTGAACTGTACACACTGATAAGATGTCAGCTAAACTGTCGTTTATTAATGCACGATCAGCCAATAATGTGCCCAAGTCTTACATCATCCTACCAGCACATAGGGCAACTGAATTATCCTCCTTTATCTGTCAACAGCCATTCTCAAGAAATGTGTGTTCTCTCTGTACAGTAAATAGGGGGAAGACAGTGCATTTTAGCATATCCAAAGTACTACATTGCTAGGAAGTAGTATGTCAATTTCTGGACAACATCTTTAATAGATCTTTTTGTTTTCTTCCAGATATTATGCTGTCTCCAGCAATGGAAATATCCCACATCACCCCTTACAGTGTGCATGCCCTCACCTTACTAGCCGAAGTAAGAAACACATTCTCTGTTGTGTTTTCTTATAAGGGAAGAACATCATTTACAGTGTATTGCATTAAGCATTTTTTATGTTTATATTTTAGGTTCTTGCTCATTTGCTTGACATGGTGTTTTACAGTGATGAAAAGGAGAAAGTTATCCCTTTACTCGTCAATATAATGCATTATGTGGTACCCTATTTACGTAATCACAGGTAACATTACACATGTATATATGTATTGGTTTTGTAATTGAGGAATTACAGAAATAATCTCAATAAGATATCCATGTATTGGGTAGAATTTCTGAAGGTGCTGGTGGTTATATATTGTTGGGTAACATACAAAAGTGGCAGAGTATGTAATACTTTAATTTATATCTGTACACCAGAAAACTCTCCTAAGGCAGAGATGCTTTGTGGTTTATTTTGTTTTAAAACCAAGAAATGCTGTCCTGCTATAATGCTGTCCTCTTATAATGCTGTCCTGCTATAATGGTGTCATGTGATGTGTATCACCCCTTCAGTGCTCACAATGCTTCCAGTTATCGTGCTTGCGTGCAGCTGTTGAGCAGCCTTAGTGGTTATCAGTACACCAGACGCACATGGAAGAAAGAAGCATTTGACCTCTTCATGGATCACAACTTTTTTCAGATGGATGGCTCCTGTGTTAGTCAGTAAGACCCCCAACATCTATCTATTAACATGAATGTTTTCATGTGTGCAGACTATGTACCCTTGATGAAGGAAATTAATCTATTTGTTATGCTTACTTACAAATTTGGAATGTATAAAAAAATATAAGATTTTTTTTCCTATACTTTAGTATTGGAAGAATGTGGTTGTAGAATGTGTATAATTTTTGAGTTTTTGCCATATGTATGTATATACATAATATATGTGTGTGTGTTGTGTTGTGTTGTGTTGTGTTGCAGGTCTAGAACTCACAAGTTATAAGTCTATTTACTATCCTTGTAGTTGGAGAGCAATCATGGACCACTTGATGACACATGACAAAACCACATTTCGGGACTTAATGAGTAAGCGTTTTCCCTCTGCATATAACATTTTATTCCTGTTTTTGTGCATAAGCCATAGGTTTGTTTTAAGGATGAGCCTGAAGTAATGCAGTTCGGCTGTTCATGAAACTCATCCCTGTCTTTCAGCGCGTGTAGCGGTGGCTCAGAGCAGTTCTCTCAGTCTGTTCACTAACCGAGATGCAGAACTGGAGCAGAGAGCAATGCTGCTAAAAAGACTGGCCTTTGCTATCTTCAGTAGCGAGATTGACCAGTATCAGAAGTTCCTTCCTGACATACAAGGTTAGAGGGCAATGTGAACATTTTTTTTGTGTATTATTTATTGAATGTCTCATGTTTTCAAACATGTAGGTGTATCATTCTTAAAGTATCTACAAAATCCATATAGAATATCCTGTATCATAGATAACATAATATCATTATGTTTTAATTTGTAGCAGTTAATTGGTCAGTATCTGCACACCAAGTGCTGACATATTGTTTCCATGGATATTGATAATCTGTGATATCTCCCTACTGCCCTGTGCAAATCTTATTAGGATCAGCTAAATGAACGCTGGATTGTTTTCGGAATCTTAAACCATATTATTTGGATCAAGAGCATTTTTGAAACAGAAACATAAAAAATGACACGGCAGATAAGAATCATATGGGCCATCGAGTCAATTTTAAAAAAAACCAACATACTAACCCTGGAGCCTATTTGACCCTAGATGTCGTTTAAGATTAAGGATATCCTTATGTGGGTGTGGGTCCCTGCAAAGAGCGGCTCTATTTCGATAGGGCCGTTCTCTCCCAGCCAGTTTCAAACTAGCTGGGATATCGATTGCTTATGCCTTTATGAGGCATAGAAATCGATTCCCGGAGCACCAAACACGGTGCTCCAAAAGATAAGCCTAAAAACTACTCCAACCCTTCCCCTAATTCTAACCCTAACCCTCCCTTCTTTATAGCTTAACCCTAAGACCCTCCCCCCCCCCCCCCCCCCCCCCCACCACAACACCC
>WWET01000373.1:263477-274426 GCA_011038615.1 Limnodynastes dumerilii
ATTTTTAAAGTGCCCCAGTTCCTCAACGGGGCTGATGCAGCATTAGGAGTCACAAAGAAAATGATGTTGCAATGCAAGGTGTACATGATACCTTTAGTTTTTTGTTTTGTTTTTAGTTAGGAAACATAACCTCTGCAGTTCAACGTTGTATTTTTCTAGGGTGAACATTTACTTCTTTTATGGCTTAGTTCAGCTCCAATTTCTCCAAAGCAAAAATATAAAATATAAAAATGATTACCTGCTTGACTAATTCATTAAATGCCTTTGATAGTTTTTGATAGTATCCTTCCACAGATGGTTCTCCATAACTTCCATCTGTATTTCGGCAACAGATAATATAGTGCAGTTGTGGTGTAGTCACTAGACCATAGTCTGATAAGATAAGAATGGAGATTACTATTGCAAATTTCTGGTATATTTCAGCATTTACCTGTCACCACATTCTTGATATTTCAAGAGGCATAACAACTAAATGCTGTACTGATTATGTAACAGCGCCAGTTACTATGGCACTACTGGCTACACACCATGGTATTTGGACTCAAGACAAGTTACTCCATCTATTACTGCAGAAGAAAGGTTTTCACTGCTTGGCCTGTCAACATAAAATGACAAAATGTAAACAAACAGATTAATAACATGTCATAAAAAGTTTAAAAGAAACTCTAAATAAAACATGCTCAACTTATTATTGATTATTTTTTAGAAACACAATGGAATTCAAGTGTTGTGTCAAAGGATTAAGTAAAATTAGGAATGTGTGCAAAAGTAAAGAAGGATTGTGTGCATACTGATCGATAAACTAACTGAAAAACAACCTCATATTAAAGTCCAATCATTTACTATATGCATAGAAAAGAATGTCTTGATCAATTCTCATTGTGAATTTGTACAATTGTTTATCTTAATTAGCATTTGTTCACATTAAACATGCCTGACATGCACACAAATGAACAAGAGCCAAGTGTGCACAATTCAAGCACAGAGCACTTTACAACACAAGGGGGCAGCACGGTACATCTCAACAATTACAAGTCTTTTCTATTTACCATATATACATACATGCATTAAGTTAAAGCAAGCAGTTACTTAACGTCACCTTATTGTGCTTACCGTGTATCTCTTCCAATAGCTATAAAAGATTCTTCCTTCATATTAATAGCTTCAAGTTTTATTATATTCATCAGCACACTCTGCAATTCATGCTGCTCTGCATTTGCCAGGTTTGTAGCATACTCCTCCCATTCCTGAGCCAGCATTTCTCCCATGGGGTCCACTAGCTTTACTCCATTGTCTTCCTGAAAGAGACATTTTGAACGTGGCAAAGATAGCTATGAAACAACTTCTCACATTGATATAACAGAGTTACAACACTAACCTCAGGGTTGTGAGAGGCAGTGACCATAACACCAATTACAGACTTAGTAATCTTTGACCTCAAGACCGCCAGCAAGCCCATACGGTACATAACATGGTCTAGATGCTCTGCATTAGTCCGAAATCCAGCGGTGCCATACTGAAGTATAAGTCCTACAGGCTTAGCATGCCGGGCAGATGATGTCAAGACTGCTTCCAAATGCATCCTACAAAGCAGAGACAGTACGCATAATTTAACACATATAATGTCTGATATATGATGTTTTTGGCAGAGATAACATAAGTTTATATGTTCAATATGTGGTAAAAAAAAATGCATACTATCCATATTATAGAAATATTATTGTAAAGTTCATTATCCCTTCTTCTATGCAGAACAACAGCACTAGAGATGGAAACAAAGATTCAATCATGAGCAAAGCTGCATAGAAAGGCTAGGTGAAACAGTGCTGCAACCAAAACTCAGTAATGTTGTAGGCACTGAATACCACACGTGTTCTGTGATGAGAGATATGTTGCCCATCACAATGATGATGGCTAACTTAGAGTATGCAAGATTAAGCGGAACGTGTGACATCAAGCTTTTAAGGGTTGTATTTAAATAAGTTGGGGGCTGCGAGTTTGAGAGTAAGAGCAAAGCAGGTGTAGACCTGGGTAAAACCACGTAGAAATACAAGGGAATGGAAATTTAAACTGTGACAACAGAAACCAGAATAAGAGTTCAGAGGTGAATTTTTCTATCTGAAATTTACAAATTACTCATACGATATGCGCAAAAGCAAAATAAAAAAGATGCAATTTTTATTCCAATGTTGTTTAAAGAATCTACTAAAGAAGCTGTAGTGTTAACAAACTGGACACTGATAAACAAGAGTGAATGAAAACAACGATACTGCCCAAACTCTATCAACAACTGTGTAAAATAATAAACACATTATTACCAAATTTAAAGCTGAAAGTCTGTATTTCACTCACAAATACACTAAACATTGTGTAAACCACTGAACCACTGGTAGTATAAAAACCCCATCTAGAGGTACTGGGGCAGGGTTGTAAGGGGTTACAGTATTCAGAAGTGTTTTTATTTTAATCATGACATATAGCAAAGGGTATATTTAATAAAATATGTAGGGACGGAATGGCATGTGTAAAAATGGATCTGAAAAGCATTACAAAAATATGTAATAAATATATATTGATATATGGTGAGTGGGTTTGTATCTGCATGATGTCACAAATATGTAAACAAGCGGCAGGAAACATGAATTGGAGCTAAGGAGTGAACGTGCTAATAACAGGACTATTACAACAGTAGATGAGGGAACGTAGGTGCAGACAGGTTTTAAGAGTGTAATGAGGACATATTGGGTCTGTTCAGTGCTACTTGCCCTGATTCCATTATAGGAAGGAAACTGATACACAGCACAAAAATGCTGAGAATCACTGGTATAAACCATATACACCAAATAGTGAAGCCTTTATATAAATCTTTTTTTCTTATCTACTTATATAAGTTGTATAAATAAGTACACAAGTTTTCTCTTTTGCAAAAGTAGATCTAGTCAAATTATTACAAACTATAATTAAGGTTGGAAAACATAGTTGGAGATTGGAGACAATGGTCTCACAACCTCTGCCTGTGATATTAAAGCAAGCAGGAGCCCAACCCAGCTGCAAAATGTTACCACAAACTGCCCGTACCAGTTCCCTCTTTTAAAGTCATATTATTAATCATTTTCCAGATTTTAATATTTGCAAAACAGCTTAATGTTCTACTGCCTCACACAGATTTCTGTGCTCTGTTCTATATCATTCTACCACTGGAAAGTTCATCCACAGACATGACTGCAAAATATAAAGAAAAAGAGCTTTAGAGGTACAAATTGCTAGCATTACTTGCTAATAATTTATGGATCAGAGTGTAGTGTTAAACTACAAGTCGTTCTAAGCCTGTTTAACACAGTAACACAACACCTCGAAATAGAAAAAATGGAAATAAAGACTAATGCAATCAAAACAATTATGTTATGTAATGAGCTGCATGTAGTAAAGAAGGTGCTCCGCTTTTCACAGAGAATGTATACATGGAATGGGACCCTTGTAGCAGAACCCATCTTGCCTTTACCTGCTGGTCTTCTCTACTAGCCAGGTCGGTGACGTCTCCTGATGACGTAAAAGCAGCTGGGAGGAGGGCGACTCGTGTGACACGCAGCACTTCCGGGTGTAGGAAGGAGCAGCCAGTAATAACACTGGAGGCGGACACGCTGAGCTGGCAGAGGGCTGGACATCGCTGTATTTGCATGTCGGTGAGTGTGTTTTCACAACATTTGAAGCACAGAATTGAAATAATTTGGTCATTTGTTTAAATTTTTTTTTTATACTATAAGCCAGTGCAGCCTTCTGTCCATACTAATGATTTTATTTATAGCGCAAACACATACAGCAGCTTGGATCAGTGATGTTTGGAAATGTAAATTTCTGCTATGCCACTTCTTTTTCATAGTTACTAAAAGAAGAGAAACTTGGTAAACTTTGCCAAAATAGATTCATAATTCCCTTTTTTTTTATTCTTTTTTATTTTACGTCTTTGCTTAAAATTACCTGGCCAATGGGCATATATGAAGTATGGGCAGAATTAAGAATGATCGTCAATGCCCAGTACAGTGAAGGAGGGACGGGCTCACTCACCAAGTGTGGGTGGTATATGGAAGGGCAGTCATACAGTAAGGGTGATTATCAGCCCTTAAGTGTGATCCACCACTCTTAATGTGGGTCTTCCGCATTCAGAGACTTAAGATGGGTCCTATGCACCGTATTCACACTTAAGAAGCTGCTGCTTCTTAAGTACGGTCTTTTAAGAAATGACTTACCACGTATGCGTAGTAGGTCATTTATGCAATCTACGTACCATTTAGGCACCTAAGAATGAGGGGCAGGTTTGAAGGCTGGCAAGGAGAGTCAGGTGTGGATCAGTCTGCACCTAACTGTCTCTTAAGTCTGAATCAGGTCCTCAGACCCTCCAACATGACCCCCTCCATTCGGTACAAAATACTCTGTTCCTGCTCTTCCTTCCTAATCTGATTGCAGTCACCTGTTTTATACTAGTTATTTGAATAGAAAGATGTGTAACACAGGTGACTGCAATCACAGATTAGGAAGGAAGAGCAGGAGCAGAGGTTAACATACGGAATTTGCTTGCAGTTCAAGATTAAGTCCTATATTTTAACAATGGCGTACATTGCAACATACTTATAAACCAGATCTAGAGTTCTGTTGGGTTGCATTTGGAGCACTGATTTGGGAACCCTTTTATAGCCACACAGCCGTGCAAGTGCAGGAAAGACTGCCCCAACATTTACATGGACACATCAGGATCCTACCTTAAAATCTCTTTTGCACCTAAAATGGTGATGGAATGATTGGCCCTACAAATTCACACCTTTACAGTACATTAACATGTCCCAAAGCCCTTCCCACTTACAACCAGAATCCAGTGGAATTGTCTACAGATCAGGCCGCTGGATCTGCACAGATTACGTCTGAAACCGGTCTGAAGTGATTTGTGCATAGTTGCACAAATTGGGTCTTCAGAGACTGATCATGATGTTTTGTATCCCTTTATGAATGTCGATGTCACATAAAACCAGTGTGGGATGTAGGAAGGTGGCTTGCTCTCTGAGGAGTCTGGTCTTCCCAGAATGAGGTCTCCTTTTGAAATGATTTTTTTTTGTGTTTACTAAAATCAATTATTGGACAATGATGTAAATTGAATTATATCATTTATTCAAAGTAATGGTTACAGGCGAAACCAGATGTGAGGCATGTTTGCCTGTTTTATAGTTTTACAGTTCAGTTCATATAAATTTGAGCAGTGACCGCTTTCATCATTTTGATTAGTTTGTGCCAGAGCAATGGCTTTGATCTTAAACAATGAAGATGCAATTGAAGTTTCAGCTTTAATGTAAGGGGTTGAACAAAAATATTGTATGAGATTTTTAGGAATAATGTGGTACCCCTGAAAAATGAATGTATGGGAGGCTGTGGGCTACAGGCAAACAGCCAGCCAATAAAGGCACGCTAAGTAGCTCATGAGGTTTCTAGAAGGATCTGGGAAAAGTCTTTGGAGTTGGCAGTTGGTGAGGTACAGGGCAAGTGGTGAGGTGAAGTGAGGAGAAGATGGGGGTGAGAATAGAGTAGCTGAGAAAAGTACCAGAGGTGAAGGAGAGCTAGCAGGAGATAAATGGAACGGCTGGAGAGAGAAGGGCCTTGGAGAGAGAAAAGGAAGCGGAGATAGTGAATCAGAGTTAGAGAGAGACAGAGAGAGCGATAAGGAATCGGTGTCTGTAACGAGAAGCAGAGAAAACAGATCAGGTCGGGAGAGAGGGGTCGGTGGTGATACAAGGAGGCGGAGGCAATGGTCCAGGTTGTGAGAGAGGTGTCGGCGGCGGAGAGAAAATTAGTGACAGTGGAGCAAGCGAGGAAGGTGTTAAAGGGAGAGGGCGTTGGTGACAGCGGAGTGGACAAGAAAAGGTGTCGGAGGCAGTGACAGAAACAGTTAGAGCGACATTGGCAATGGAGGAGTGGTAACTTTTTATTATCAAAGTGACAGTGGGAAGGAGTCAGTATAAGGATACAGATTAGGTAGATATTGGTAAGGAGTTTAAAGTAGTTATCAAATCCGTCTTATTTGTTATTTTAATCGATTTTATGGGAATATAAATAAGGTGGTAAGTAACTAAAATTTAGATTTTGATAATCAATTGCAATTCATTAAGTGTAACTGTGATTAGGTGAAAAGATATGATAAATCTTCCAATATCCTTGATGGTATTGAGTAATTGTAAAGCTATGGCTGTTGTAACACTGTGATAAGATAGGAAAATAGTTAATGTAATTCTGTATACCAGTTTGATGGTGGAAAATATGGAAGTAATTTAATAACCTTGAAAATAGAAACATTCTGTTTTGCTTACACTGAGAACCGTGACTCAAACACCGAGAGGCAGAGAGCGAGGCTGACGGCCCTCACCAAAGTGAGACACCGCCCGCGCACAAACACACGGGCAGACAAACAGGACACCACGAGGACCGGGAGAGAGGTAAGGGTAACAAATGGAAAATGGAGAACGTTAGAGGCTAACAGAAGCACGAGAAACATGACTCAGAAACAGCAGGCTAGACGCAAGAAACCAGACGCTATCACCGGCGGTGAGAGACACACAGGAGAAGCTATTTAAAGTCCCTGCCGCCAATCAGAGCCTGCAAACAAACACACCCCCAGCAACAGTCAGGGATACTGGGTCCTAAAGACCATCATGAAAAGCACAGGGTTAAATGCTGTCAGTTACCCTGACAGCGTGTAACAGATGGTATGTAAGTTCAGCGTTATGTCCTATGTATCTGGACAGACTTCTTTAGATTTTTTTAAGCAAAGTCTGATCTGTCTTTTCTATTCTTTAGGCTTTTGAATGATTTGCAACTTGTGCTGAATCCTCTGTATTTGAACTTGTCAAGCCTTCTCTTCATGATAGACTTGGTAAATGATATGTCTAGCTCCTGGAGAGGATTTATCACTTGATTGGATGTTGAGAAGGGACCTGGGTTTTTTTGTTTTTAGCATGGAACGTATCTTGCGATCATCCAGCACTGTTGTGTTCTGTGGTAACTTGGGTTATCTCCTACAATCTAAAAACATACTGGTAGTTTTTGCACAAGCTTTAAATGGTGGTTAATTGCAAAGTGATGTCTCAAACATTAGCGTGGCACAATTGGTAAACTCCATTATAAGCAAAAAACTAAAAGCAGGTGCAACTTTATTGTTAATATTACTACAAATCACTACAAGGGCACAAACTCTCAGAAGAAGAGGTTAACCTTAAAAGTACCAATTTAAATGGCGCACATCAAGCCACTACTGCATAATTTATGAAAAATCTTTATTCCAATCGGAATGACTGACCCTACCTGACTAAAGTCATCTATGTCCACCTTAAAGGAAGATGCCAAATATAACAGGATTTCAAAGTGCAGGAGAGGTGCGTCAAGTACTGGCAGTTTATAACTGCCCAATGTTCACTTACTACATGCTTTCATGGTGTAAAGGCCGATATGAGTGGCTTTAATACAGCAAAGTTTCTTATTTTATTATTGCTATAAAGGAGGGTAATTAAAATAATATTTCAAGAAATTAAAGACAGTCGTTTCTGCCAAGAAATATTGGCCTTAAGTTCTACAGTGTTTTCCAGTGTGATTATTATTTCTGGCCTGTAATATAGATTCCAATCCTGGTGTAGCCACTGCTTTTATGTGTCATTTTCATGCATTCTTTTAATGTAAACAGAATTTGCTTTACAGAAATGTTATAACCCTTTTCTGTGTTGTGACACCAGATGGCGCTATTTCTCCAACTTATCTGTAAGCTTTTCATTTCTTTATTTTAAATACAACAGATGTTACTTATCGTAAGTCTGATTGTACATAACTTGTATGTAACTCCATACGATAGTACATAATATCCTTACGCAAGCTGAAAATACGCATGGTTGGTGAAGGGAGGCATTTAAATTGTACAGTATGGGCTGGGTTAGGCACTTATGTATGAAGAGGCATTACGTACGCACAGAGATACGCAAGGAAAAGTTAAAATAGGGTTCTGAACATGTAACTCACCAAAGTAATGTGTGTGCCAGGCCAGAGCATTATCCTTAGTAGTGCGTAACTTAGACACGCTTGCGTATAATCTTAAGTCTGGATCAGGCACATTGGACTGTATTCACACTTAAGTAAGTGTAGAATCTATGTGCCTGATCCAGAACTCCGCCCACCACCGTAGTTGCGGCGGGCGTATGCGTAAGATCGGCTGTTTAGCCAATCTGCGCATGCGCCAGGCAGATGTTGCCCGGCGCAGTTAAGGAAATCCTTTTGTCTGGATCCGGCGTCCCTAACTGTTGCGTAGTTACGGTTGACGGGGCGTTCCTCGCCGTAACTATGCAACAGTTAGGGAAGGAAGACGGGGGAGCTAGGGTAATGAGGCAGGGAGGGCCGGCTTAGGTAGTTACGGTCAGGTCCAGGTGTAAATGACACTCTTGTTACGCCGGCTGAAGTTAGCGTAGCCTTCAGCCGCCATAACAGAGTGTAATTACGCCCGGACCAGGGGAGTGTCAGGGGGAGTGCATCGATGTTACGCTGAGCGTTAGTACGCTCAGCGCAACATCGTAACTCTGGATCAGGCCCTATGTGCGTACTTTTACAATCAGTTAAACTGTGTATGCCCAGAACCCAAATATACGCACGGAAACCCTGTCCGACTGATTCACATACACGGACGTATGACTTAGGTCTGATGCACACATCAGCACGTAATGAGTCCCGCATGCGTGGCTAGAGGGGCAAGACTCTTAATGCAAATGAGTTACTAATGTACAGTATGGGCATGCCAACAGAGTTATGATTGATTCACAGGTAGGAGTGCATTGCGGAAACTAACACGCACAGGAAAAGTTTAGGTAGGCCTCGACCACTCGAAAGTTAATGAAACGTATTGTTTGCTGTGAGGCCATGCGTCTTCTCTTACTTTGTTCAGCCCACACCTGCTGTGTGTTTATAATCAATGGATGTGTGTTTATAAATTAAACAAATAAAGGCACATTTTTTCAGTCTTATGCTGATATCACATTTTGTGCTAGACTTTAACCATGTAAAGTTACCATTATTTTTTGTAACTGTGATTAACTTGAAATTTTTCAAACAAACACAATTGCATTTACATCTATATTACTGCAGTGGTTGTTTTTTTTTGGTTTTTATTTTTTAAATGATTCTTTTGTAAATGTTTTATGACACTTTCTATATGTAGTGGATCATTATTTTTATAACTTCATGCAGTAACTGTTTATGTATTTTGTAAAGTATGTCATGTTTATTTTTATATCTTGTTGTATTTTTAATGGTTATTTTTTACAAATGTTAATGAGTACTTGCTGTTTTTAGAAATAAAATTTCTTTTACTATTCCAGAGCCTAATCAATGCGTTTTTTCCGTATCTTTAAATCATAAGCAATTTTAAGCACCATTACGCATTACAATTCACAGCTAATAGAGTCCGCACATACCTAATTATACGCAAGATAGACTTCCGTTCCTTATGTTGCACTCCTGACTCAGAGAGTCGTTAACTGGGTTCTTTCTTATCTCTGAATCGGCATTGCAGGTTTTTTATGTGCGTATATTTACGTAAGTTCGCAATTTTACAGGTCCATTGTCTTTATCTATTTAAACTTTTACATTTTTTCCATAAATACTGCTGCATTGAGCTTTGTATGAATACAACCTTAACGGAATAAGTGGATATTTGACTTGCCTTAGTTGCATGTGTATTTGTGTTTTTAATATTTTGTTTCATTGGTCCATGAAGCAGGAAATAACTCTATACATGCAAATGTTTCCCCCATTTACCTTTCAAGGATATTGGACCTGATTCATACTTAAGATTCTGTGGGTGTTTAGGTGCATGTATTTAGGAAGGGATATACGTGCATGTGTAGTAACTTATATACGCAATCTACATTGGACTTAGGAATGGAACTGCTGTGAATCACCACTATGAACCTAGTGCCTCAAGATTCGTAGTGACTTAAGAAGGAAGAGGCATGCCGGAAAAAATTAAGTACGAAGATAAGAAGATTGGGTGGAGGGAGGTAATTAAATGAGCAAATCTGGACACGGTTACGCAGTTACGTTCTTAATTAGCCGCCCTACGCACACAACTAAGAGCCTAAAGATAAGGTAGCCCTATGGCATTCGTCGTTTAAGAACATGAAAACTGGAGGCGTGTCGAGGGAGTCGCCATGCTACTAGTTGTGTATATTTAAGAACAGGGGAAGATCCAGACCCCCGCACGCTTTACGTGTGTGTGAGGTCCGCAGGTACAATCACATAGCGGGGAGTGCACGCCCCCTGCACTCCCCGCTCTCGGTTGTAAATCTGGATACTTACGTGTCTAGATTCCTACCTTACCTTTTACGACTGACCCCTAATTTAAATGACATGAGTAAATTAGGGATCAGCCCCTTTTGCATACCGCCATTCGTACGTAACAAAGTTACATATGAATGCCGGTACGCAAGCGTAGCATGTGTGTGCACATGCTCACCTGACAGAGGGCTTACGCACGCTGTGTGAGTAAGTCCCTTGTAACTAATTCTGGATCTGGGCCCTAATGCTTTCCTAATGCCTGTTTCACAAAATACGTTTGTACTTTTTATTTCCATTAAGATCAGTTAAGTTAAGGAACTACCCCCAATCCACCCAACCCCTCTCTCAAAGACCTAAAGATAATGGGGTAGATCCTGAACTACGTGTGTGCGTACGTATTTTAGCGGTGCGTATTTTCGTACACGTAAGGTCAATACACTCCCCACGGCACACCCCTTGCACGGACGTATTTTCTGAAATTACGCGACCCAAACCCTACCTTAACTTTTCCTAACGTAACAGAATACGTCCGCTAACGGGCGTACAGACTACGCGAACGTACGCAGCTTAGCACGCCCATACTGTACACTTTAAATACC
>WWET01000373.1:290555-313182 GCA_011038615.1 Limnodynastes dumerilii
AATACTGGGAGCTGGAGAGATATGCTGGGGAATACTGGGAGATGGAGAGATATGCTATGGAATACTGGGAGCTGAAGACACATGATGGGGAATAATGGGGAGCTGAAGACACATGATGGGATTACTGGGAGCTGGAGAGATATGCTGGGAAATACTGGGAGCTGGAGAGATATGCTGGGGAATACTGGGAGATGGAGAGATATGCTATGGAATACTGGGAGCTGAAGACACATGATGGGGAATAATGGGGAGCTGAAGACACATGATGGGATTACTGGGAGCTGGAGAGATATGCTGGGAAATACTGGGAGCTGGAGAGATATGCTGGGGAATACTGGGAGATGGAGAGATATGCTATGGAATACTGGGAGCTGAAGACACATGATGGGGAATAATGGGGAGCTGAAGACACATGATGGGATTACTGGGAGCTGGAGAGATATGCTGGGAAATACTGGGAGCTGGAGAGATATGCTGGGGAATACTGGGAGATGGAGAGATATGCTATGGAATACTGGGAGCTGAAGACACATGATGGGGAATAATGGGGAGCTGAAGACACATGATGGGATTACTGGGAGCTGGAGAGATATGCTGGGAAATACTGGGAGCTGGAGAGATATGCTGGGGAATACTGGGAGATGGAGAGATATGCTATGGAATACTGGGAGCTGAAGACACATGATGGGGAATAATGGGGAGCTGAAGACACATGATGGGATTACTGGGAGCTGGAGAGATATGCTGGGAAATACTGGGAGCTGGAGAGATATGCTGGGGAATACTGGGAGATGGAGAGATATGCTATGGAATACTGGGAGCTGAAGACACATGATGGGGAATAATGGGGAGCTGAAGACACATGATGGGATTACTGAGGAGCTGGAAACACATGATGGGAATACTGGGGGGCTTGAAACACATGATGGGAATATTGGAGGGCTGGAGACACGATGGGAATTCTGGGGGGCTTGAGACACATGATGGGAAATACTGGGAGCTGAAGTAACATGACGGGAAATAATGGGCTTGAGACACATGATACGGGATACTGGGAGCTGGAAAGATAGGAGGGGGGATCCTGGGAGCTGGAGAGACATGCTGTAGAACGCTGGGAATGATTGGAATGCTGAGGGGTTGAAAACACATGATGGGAATACTGTGGAGGCTGGAGACACATGATGGAAATACTGTAGAGGCTGGGAGAGACATGATGGGAATACTGTGGGGGCTGGAGACACATGATGGGGAATACTGTGGGGGCTGGAGACACATGATAAGAATACTGGAGGGCTGGAGACAAATGATAAGGGATAATGTGGGGGCTGGAGACATGATAAGAATACTGGAGGTCTGGAGACATATGATAAGGGATGCTGTTAGGACTGGAGACACATGATGGGAATGCTGGGGGGCTGGGGAATACTGGGAACTGGAGAGATATCCTGGGGAATATTGGGGAGCTGAAGACATATGCTGGAGAATATTGGGGAGCTGAAAACAGATGATGGAGAATACTGAGGGTCTGAAAACACATGATGTTGGTGCTGGAGACACATGATGGGAATACTGGGGGATGGGGAATACTGGGAAGTGGAGAGATATGCTGGGGAATATTGGGCAGCTGAATACATATGCTGGGCAATATTGGGGAGCTGAAGACACATGATGGGGAATACTGGGGGGGGCTGAAAACACATGATGGGAATACTGGGGGCTGGAGACACATGATGGGGAATACTGTGAGCTGAAAACACATGATGGGGGATACTGGGAGCTGGAGAGACATACTGTGGAACACTGGGAGCTGGAGACATGCTATGGAATACTGAGAGAAATAGGGAAAAATGAATGGGGAATATTTTTTCCCATCATTATCACGGGCCTTCGACTAGTCTAAAATAATACAGAATTTACAGTAGCACCACCTTAAATCAGTTTTTTACACAAACTTAATTTGCAATTACCCAACTGGGCTTCAGGCTGAACAGGAGCTTTAGCTGGGACACATGTGCACCCCTCTTCATTCCCTTACCTAGTGATGTTGCCAATTGGAGCAGTCCCTAAGGGGAAAAAAGTGTCCTTTAGGTTTAGGCTAATTCAACACTTGTTCTATCCCCAGGGAAGTTTAACAATGCTTAACTATACCATTCATAAGGGCTTTGTTCCAGTTTGGTGTACCAGAGGAGGATCTTGATGTTAGTAGTAACAGACAGAAGGATGACGAACATGGGGAAGGTGTATGAAGAATGTGTTTTTCACTTGCTGTACCTTCACCAGGACTCATGGCAATGCTAGTATGTCTAATCTTTCCCAGTTTGGTCGCAGATGAGCTTTGGGCAGGACATTTTCTGGACAGGGACATTGGTCCAGATCCAGAGCCCCGCACGCTTTACATGTGTGCGGGGGTGCTTACTTACGGTGCTCGTAGCAGAGAGTGCATGTCCCCTGCACTCCCTGCTGTTGGTAGGACATCTGGACACTTATATGTCCAGATTCCTACCTTAACTATTACGACTAGGTCTGTGGTCCCCCCGCCCCGACCCCTCATTTAAATGGCTATCCCTGCTTATATGGCGGGGATAGACCCATTGTAAATGAAGGGACAGCCCCTTCATCGTAAGTACTAAGTACTCATTACGTCCATTAGTACTTACGCACTGGGAACATCTGCTGTACGCATATAGGCCAAGCACTAAACAGCTTTCATTTTAATCTATAATTTAAAGTGAGTTTGAGAACCTCACTTCTTATTTCTAATTCTGTTTTCACGGCCTCCCTAGCTCCAGTTCAATATGTCTTTGCCCAGGTACAAATTTGCTGTTTCCTGTTACTAACAACTCTGGAACAGCCTCATTATATTCTGGGTAGACTTTAAAAATTGCATCCAATCCAAGGGACATTACAAATACATTAAGTGCTATAGTAATCACATGATATTACAGAATTATCAATCAATAAAAGCAAATAAGATAAACCAAAGGAATATAATAATTATCAAGCTGGTTCTTATAGCCTGACATGATAATTTACGTTGAAACAACATTTCCTTTTGTCATGGGATTGCTACTCTAAAAAAACGTTCTCAATATTTATGTGCTGTGCAGGTTTCTCTGTGTACAGTATAAGTAAAACAGTCCAAATGTATGAAACGTGTTCATCACCCATCTCTCTGGCATTTATGTATATTGTTTCACATTACAGTTTGGTGTACTCATATTTCTTGTCTATGTTGAGTGTTTATTTGAATAAAGTCTGGATATCTTTCCAAAATACACCCTTTCACATCTACAACATCTAGTGTCTGTTGCAGTAGAATATTCCCTTACCATGATTAATTTAGTTCTTGCAAAATAAACATTTTTAAGTTAATCTGTCATTTTTTGGCTTATTTGGTTTCAAAGCAATCCAAAAGCTTGTTAACTGTTTCGGTCTGCCAATATATTACCACTTGGTAAAGATGTATCAGAAATCACCAAATGCAAGCCTGTCTTATTACTTCTTCGCTATACTGTATTTGCAAACTGACCAATATTTATAATTTTTAAACATGTTTGTAACTTAATGTAAAATTCCAGAAAAAATCCAGCTGTCCCAATTTGTGTTATTATCTTTAGAAGATTGAAACTTAGAAAAATGGGTTTTGTAGAGTGACACCCTTGGCTTTACCGTATAGTAACAGAGAGTTGGAAACAACTGCCATTACCAAGAGGATATAAAAGATAGCAAGACGTCTACTGGAGCGCCGCGGTACTAACAGTATATTTCTATTTCTATATCAATTTCTTTAACAGACAATTTTTACTAATAGTGCGACAATCTTTACATTAATTCCCTCATATATAGAGAGCTGGGTATATTTTATCTAACATAATAGGGGGTTACTACTGGTCCCTCACATCTAGCAGTATATCTGATCTTCTCTGGTATAGGGCTTGAAACTGTGTAGTTTTGACTTACCTTGTATCGACTCATTCCAGTGCCACAACCTGAAATATGTTTTAACTAGGATTACTGGCCTGGTTTAACATGCTATATTCAAGCTTAATATTTTTCCAATTATGGATGGCCTTGGAAAACCTGTTAGATTTGCATTCAATATTACACTATATACCTCAATGAGTTAAAATTACTTTCCAATAAAAAAAAAAAAACAGGACAGGAGCAGTGCTTAAACGAAGTATTATACCTGATAATAAGGTTTCCTTGAGTCCTCCATGGCAGCACTTACAGCTGGGTATATCCCCTGCACCGACTGGAGCCAGGACAGGAAATTAAGAAGACCCGGCCCTATATAGGGACCTCCCCTTCCTCCAACCGGTGTCTTCTGACTCCCACAGCTAACCTATAGGAAACCTAAAAAAAACAAAAGAACAGAATGTTAATGCGGAGGGAAGTAAGTGCTGCCATGGAGGACTCAAGGAAACCCTATTATCAGGTATAATACCTCGTTTCCTTATCTTCCTCCCTGGCAGCACTTACAGCTGGGTCATACCAAAGCAGTATAACCCTAGAGGGAGGACAATTTGGATACATATTTGCAGCAAGAACTATTAATACTGCTATAAGTTGGATTTATGTGTCAGGACTGTCTATCTTAAATACACCAATCTCTGCATTAGTATATCATTTATCAACTTATCATTTATTCCAACACAACGTTTTAATTGGCCGGAATATCAGCAGCTATAGTATAGGGCTCTAATAGAACAATAAGAATTGTCTAATAGCGGTTGCCAGTCTAACTTATTTCATATTGTATTGAATGTTTTAATGTTCTTGTTTTATATTACGAATAAATAGTAAACCCTAAAAGGCGCTCTGCATCTTCTCTTTTCCAAGAGGATATAACAATATCCTAATTGAGACCCTATTACTTGCCAGGTTTATGAGTCCCGCTGTACTCCCTTTGAAATGTGGCAATCATGTGAAGACAAAAACGAAAGTAGTGAATTTCTGATCTTAACCACAAAACCTGCAGAATACCTATAGATAATATTGTTGTTGAGTAATAGGCTATAGGAGTATATTTAATATTGTGCCCCTTTTAAGAAAAATTCACTTGTAATATAATTGTCCATTTTGCTTATCCACATTTTATCACATATATCCTATAAAATGCAGAAAGTACACTGTGTATCCCAACACATGACCCTGGGATTAATTGGCCAACTCCCATCCAAAGTTCTGTCCTTGCCTGCAAAATGAATAGATGCTACTTTATTTATATTTAAATAGTTTATCCGTCAATATACAGGAAAAATGTATACAAGCCCAACTTTGTATACTAAAACATGATTTTCATTCAAAAAAGTTATGTTATAATTCAAAACCTAAACTAAAAGATTACCCAAAAGCTTGGTTACATCCCATTAAAGCTATTGAAATTACAATAAACTATAATCATTGGACTTATAATTAAATCTCTTTTTGTTTACATTTTTTCATCAATACACCAATAATGGTAACGACTGGATACAAATGTTGGTGAACTGTATTTGTTTGAGATTTGCCCGCATGAGCACTAATCCAAATTCAAAAGGAATGATACTTTAAGCAGAGACGCTGAGCTGAGTTTTGTAGTGGGCATTCCAGCCTAGACCAATACACAGTACAGGTTTTCCATAATAATTTGTACTGACCCCAGGAATTTCTGGGCTATGGACACTGAAAACTTTAAGTGGGCCTCGGATGTCAAGTCCATATGTGGTTACAATTTAATTTCATGCATGTTCTAGCAACTGTTTTAGTTTAAGTTAGATATTAAATTAAACTCTATAAATAGTTGCACTTTTACAATATTTTACATTGTATAAGTAAACATTCCAGGCTCAGACATATTTTCTATTTCCTGATCCATCGACGTTAGAATGTGTGTGTAGCAATATCACTTATTTCTGAATATACCAGAAACATGAGCCTTGTGTATTATTACTGTATACTATGTAGAATGAGGAAATAGACAGTGATCACCGAAATATGTAACCTATAGAACTACACTGTCACAAAACCGTGTGTTCCTTATATTGAGTTACTCTAAAGCAGTGTTTCTCAACCTCGGTCCTCAGGTCCCTAACAGTCCATATTTTCTAGGTTTCCTTAAAGAATCACAAGTGATATAATGAGCAGCACCTGTGGAGCTTTTAAAATGTGACAGTTAGTAATGAACACACCTGTGCTCCAGCAGTGAGACCTGGAAAACATGCACTGTTAGGGGGGTCCTGAGGACTGAGGTTGAGAAACACTGCTCTAAAGTGTCACTTAATTAAATACGGTATAAGAACAAGGCCAGGGAAATTATGGTGAATCAGTTCCAGTTCATTCTTGCCCAGTGGGTACTGCATTTATTTGTGATTTTCTTTTCAACAAGTTAGTCATAAAAAATGTTAAACTGAATATTATGAAAAGTATCCAAATTTATTTCTATGATCTAAGCTGCCCTCAAAGTATTTGGACTTTGGTGTATGGTGTCATTGATATACAGTCATGGATACATGTTCATGTCAGTTTATTTTCCTCTGCTTATAGACCAGAACTGCAAGAGCCCAGAATAATCATTGAGGGNNGGGAAAGAGGATAAAGGTTTGCAGGCTTCATTTGAGGGAGACAGTTTGGACCACCTTTTATTTATTACATTTATACATGTTTACATTTAAGCAATGTGGACATGAAACATATTTGCTGGCGAAAACAATTTAAATTGCAAACAAATTATTCTGTCAGCTGTTGAATGAACCCATTCTCTCCAATGTGAAAATGTCAATCAGTTAAACTTGACGACTGTTTAGTGTGGTGGTAGGTTAAAGTCGACTTTCCAACCATCGCCATGACATATCATATACCTTTCCTGGCTATATGAAATGGCTGAAAATGCCAGATACGTTTAGGACCTAATTTACTTTAGTTTGCATACGTTCTCTGATGTTTTGTTTGAATTAACAGTAAATATGTCACTTAAACATGTGTTGAGAGCTCTCCTTTAACTATCCCTTTGTCAAGATAAAGTAACAATAGAGCTGCTTTGAGTTATGTTATTAACCTGTGATAATGTATCTAGTACAATCTAGTATTCTTTGTAAACTTATAGATTAGCTTGTGACGCTGTATTATAGCTGTATATCTGTAGGTGCTTTTTTGTCTAACAAATCACAAAAGTTTTACCAACTGGAAAATATAGTTTATGACAACACATTTAACTTTAGAAATGTTCCCTAATCATAGATACAATTGTATCTGAATATTTACTCCTAATTTTAGGAATATAAAATTTGATATGCAAAATATGGTATTTTTAACTGAGAAACGACAGACATAGATTATACAATGAACAGGAATGAAGAGAAACACTTATGTTCGGATTTTTTAGAAAGACAAGCTTAAACCGGGTTTTCTCGTCCTAAAAAATTCCTTCCTAATAGAAATCTAAATGGGTGGGCTTCACATATAACATAAATTTATTGCTTTTTTAAATAAAATGTTTAGACTGTAAAACACACCCTGTATTTAGAAAGGATTAAATATGTTTACAGAAAGAGTTTATAAGGGTGCAGCTTGAAGACACCACACGAGGGGCCTGTTAAACAGATGTGCAAAGAGTTGTCACTAGCTAGTTTAACAGCGGAGCACAGACTCACAAAACTATAACCTCTGAGAAGGTTTTCTGTGCGATCAGATAGCAAAAAAAATATGGTTTTAGGATCCAATCCTAAAATCCTAATATAGCAAGGTATTTTTCATCATGGTAGCTTTCAGCTGGATGTTGCAATCATTATAATATTTAGGTTAACAGAAAACAATGTGTTCTTTAATACAGAAGTTCATTCTGTCTATAGTAATCATGTTGGTACAGAAGAGCATTCAAATTTGAATTATGGACAAATTTATTATATATATTTTATTATGCAGGAATATTGATGCAGAAAACATTCTAATTAATTGTAAATCATTCAATAACCAGCCTGGGTTTTGTCTTTTACAGTTAACCAGACTCTGCTCATCACACTACTGAGTTCTCATAGAACCATTATGCTGAATCCACCTCATAACACACCCACCTACTATGTCCACATACGGTGCTATGAGATTGTGTCAGAGAACTTTTGGCAAGTTAGGAGGATAGATAAGATAAGTAACTTGCATGCTTACAAATGAGTTTGTAAAAAAAGAATATGAAATAGTTAATAAATTTAGGATGCCTGAATATTAATATGAATGGTAAAGTTGTATATAGCATGATTTCTTAAACCAGTACTCAGGGTCCTCTAACATTGCATGTTTTTCAGATCTCCTTGCTGGAGCACAGGTGTGTTCATTACTGACTGGAATATGTGAAAAAATCCACAGGTGGTACTCATTATTGGGCCGTATGCAGAGCTCCGGCTGCATTGCATATGTGGCCGGAGTTTTCCGATATGAGCTACTGCGCATGCACAGTTATTTTTGTAATGACATCTACGTTACTTGCTGTAACGTAGATTGCGTATACGCGGTCTTAAAGACCGCGTATACGCAATCTAAGTTGCAACAAGTAACGTAGATGTCATAACAAAATGACTGTAGCTCATATCGGAAAACTCCGGCCACATATGCAATGCAGCCGGAACTCTGCATACGGCTCTGTATCACTTGTGATTATGAGGAGACCTGGAAAACATGCACTGTTAGGGGGCCCTGAGATTGGTTTAAGAATCCCTGGAATATAGTAATGTAGTAGTATTTGATTTCTGTCTGACTTGATCCACCTATGTACAATAGAAACCTATTTATTTCAGCAATTAAAGTTAAGGTTAAACAAATTTTGAAGGAAAATCATATCTGTTGTCTGAAGCAACTTATCCGATCCCAGCTATCATTTAGTGAAAACATCCTATAAAATGCTATCCTAGCATATGATACATCTATAAACTGTAATAAACCTTTATGCGTTTCAAATGACAGAAAAGCCAAATGTATTGCTTTAGATCTTTATTTTATCTATGATTTACCAATTTCATTATTTCAAAGTAAAAATCAATAGAAAAAAATGTGCCACACAATAAAACATCTTTAGTGCATCATTAAGAAAAGGTCATTTGATTCCACCTTTGGTGTACATGTACATATACACTGGCATTTTATTTTAACATGTTTGCTGGTCTGGCAAGAGGATTCATTGCTTCTTGTGATACCATAAACACTTTTGATTGCTCTCTATTATGATAGCATTTTATGAAATATTACTTGTTACTACTGATTGAAATTCAGTTAAAAAGAAAAACACATCAAAAATGCCAGTGCATATATGACTTTACACTGTGGTTGTTTTCTAGACTGTCACAGTCTGAACTTTCATTGCCTCATCTGGCCAAGAGTAGGAATCCACCACAAACTGGTCATAGTCAGTGCTGTACATCTGGGAGCGGACAAAAGCCTCTTTATCTTGTGGCTCCGGAAAGATAGACGCTGTGTTTTCTTTATAAGCATTCTCTACAATCTGAACATAAAAAGGGTTACACCTTTTAATGAATTGCGATATATTACATGCGCATGCCATACCTAAAATATGCAAATATATGCCTCATATATATTTAAATATATATATACAGTATATATATTAGCTCTTTTTACTATTAGAAACATAAGTGCATAAGTCAATCAGACTTGATTGGTAAAGGTTTAAATCAATATCAAATTTGGTCTCTCACGTTGGTTTCCACACTATAGCCCATATTCAGAGTACCGGACGTATAACATATACGTCCGGTGTTTAGCGTTTTTTACTACTGTGCATGCGTAGTAATTTTTTAACGTAATCTACGTATCTTTTTCTTACGTAGATTGCGCAAAAGCAGTCTGAAAGACCGCATTTACGCAATCTACATAAGAAAAAGATACGTAGATTACGTTAAAAAATGACTACACACGCGCAGTAGTAAAAATCGCTAAACACCGGACGTATATGTTATACATCCGGTACTCTGAATACGGGCCTATATATATATATTTTTTTAATCACATCGTTTTTATTAAACTTTTTAAATGGACAAGCAAAAAAAAAAAAACAATAAAGAACAAAACAAAAACAAAAACAAGTACACAGGAGAGTATGGTACAGTACAGTGAAGCGAATTTTAGGTGCAGTCACTTCCATTTCCATTGACATACAGGCCTATATTTCATGAGGTAAGATTATTATATTTTCCTCTTCAGCAAATTGTGAAGATTTTTACCTGTTGTTGGTCCTTAGTGGTCATTAGTCATGGGTCACTGATGACTTTTGTCCCAAAATGGTTTAAATAAAGCTTGGGATAGTACCTTGCGTTCTGTACTAGGTCATGTAACTCACCTTCACAGCTATTTTAACCGAGACATCCTGTATTGTTTGTAGAGGTGGATAGAGACGACCCTCTTCCAGGTGTTTATCAGAAACCTCTTGAGCTATGACCTTTGAAATAAAGGACAACAAATATACAATACTGTAAGTAAAGAATTTAGGTGTTAATGATTTTGATATAAACCAATTCATTTTATTACATCTTCAACTATAGCCGTTTTATAAGATACTTGTATTACTACAATGATACTACTAATGAGGTAATAATTAGTATATGAACTCAGCAATTCTGTATAAATATGCAATTTCTTTGGAGATTTAGACAACTTTTTTTAGTAAGTAATTAATGCACTTTGTCAGATTTCTGAGGGCAGGTAATGTAAGTGATACTTCTTTTATTATAAGGCTCAGACTTCCACTTGTATACCTAGAAAAGGTAAAATGGAGTGGGAACAGGACCATGACCTGGCTTCTATGTAGACCGGACGTGACTAGAAGGGCTCCAGGCTTATTTTACAGATTTAGTGGCTTGTTGCTTTTACTTTTCTGCCTGATGAACCGCATCTGTATCCCACTCCATTTTGCAATCATGTGTCAGGCAGCTTTTCCTGATTCCAGGCTAAAGAACTGAGCTAGGCTACCTCCCCGTAGGCTGACCTCGTGCCTCATAGCAGAACTCTCGGGCCAGTTAGCTGTCCTTTTTTGCTACTCCTGCAGGGAATCTCGGGTCCCAGTTCTACAGCTTGGCACATTGATAATCAACTCCCCTGCTGCTGCTGCATACATTACTAAAGAGAGAGAAAAATTACACAGAGTCTTGGCAGGGATCCTGCTTTAGACTGGTTTGCACTTTTATCATGACTCCTGGTCTTCACCTGAATGCCTGCTTTATTATTGCCTGCAGCTGCACTCCATGAGAGAACAGTGTATTTTGCCTGCAGTGATTGCTGGATCAGTCCACCCTTGTGGATGTTACAATCTGGAGCAGGAGTAAGTCCACTATCTCACAATATAGCCCACTATCTGTGACTTTGATTGAACGGCAAAGTGCCTCAGACAGAAGGTGGAGAAATCACTGCGCTCCCAACTTTTTCCCTTCCCTGCCAGAATTATCTGACCTTCATTATTGTCCCTGAATCTTATTAACTGATTTCTGTTTTTCCTTTTAGGTGGCCACTTGTCAACACTATAGCCAAGCTGGACCTACCTTACAGTTGCATTCTTTTCTATTTTTGGACCTGTTATCATCAGCTTTCACTGCAGTGAAGTGTGATCTGTTCCCCATCTATCCTTACCCTAACCCTTGCTCAGTTGCCTACTTTTCATCATTGCCCATTAAATTTTGTTTGTGGTCCTTGTGAGGGTTTTTTCTGTTTAGGCGGCCTTGTCTTGCTGTCGTACTTAGCCTAACACAGTATGCTTCCTGGAAAATTGTCTAAGATGTCAACTAATTACACTTCTCGCCTGAGGTGATTACCTAATTTGTATGTTTATCTAACTCTATTCTATCTACAACAACTGCATGCACGTCTGTCTTGTCTATTCACCTATCATATCACCAGCGTAGGGGGCCATAAGTAATGCCTCCGAAAAGAGCAAAACCATCACCCTTACAACCACCTGTTTGATTCCCAGCTCACTTTCCATCATCAACAGATTTCTACTTTAGTGAAAGACCCCACTACTCCGTCATCCTCTGGTTTTTCCTTAATGTTCGCTTCCTTACAAAGTGTCTTCTGAGTCAACTCTAATTCTGATGCACCATTAACAGTTAAAGCTATGGTTCAGATGCTGAGATTTTAATACTGAACTTAAAGCATCCCTCCAAGAAACCCGAGAAAATATAAGTGAACTGGGATCATGTACAGATCACCTTGAAAATAAAATGGGGTCACTTGCCCAGTCCCACAATGGCTTGATCTAAACCAAAAGAAGGTTGATGCCCTTAAACTCAAGTTAATAAACTTGAAGCACTGCACCTGGCGCACTAACATTAAAATCAGGGGAATTCCTGAGGCAATCACAAATAACAAGCTTTCTGAATTTGCCAGAGTTCTTTTTTGCTAATTACTTTCTGAGGTTCCAGAACGTGATCTGCTCATTAACTGCTCCTGGGTGATCTACAAATATTCCCAGGCCTGTCAGTTGCTATGGTCACTAGATGGAGGGAATTTTATTCTATTACTATAGCTCTCAGGGCCAAATATATCCCATATCGGTGGGGCTTTCCTAGTGCGCTATTCTGGTAACCTCCGTGTTATCTCTTCAGTTGACGACGACCTTGCTTTGCTCTCCTCTTGGGATTCTGTTACATGCAGCTAAACCTCCTCGACCTTCTCTGGTTCAAGCTCACTGGACTTAAGTTGGTGATACTTAATTCCTTTGCATGTGTATGTAATACTCTACTAAGCCCCTTGTTCTGTTTGGACTCTAGTGTTATGAGATTATAGGTTATTGAATTGACTGATTACAGGGTACTGTTTAATGGTTATTCAGCCCTTCTGCACCCAAGTAATATTCTTTGATTTCTGTTTGTGTTTCTCTTTGATTTCAATTTAAAGTGGTTGAAGTCTAATTACAATGCAGCTGAAGTACCATGGCTTTATGTTTACTTGAAAGTATTAATGTTAATTATTACAGTTATGGAACTTGAAATATTTGAAATGTTTGATTTGTTTGATGTTTAATGTTATGTTTATGTTTTCAATTCTGTAGTTTCTAAGATAGCTAATTATTAGCACCTCATGGGTGTCCTACATTAGCCTTTCCCCATTACGTTATACAGTCGCCACACACTTCTTTGTGGCAACATTTTTAGCCAAATCTGTCTGTTGGTTTTCCCCTGTTGGTATGATTTCTGTTGTCTTCCCTACTAATTCTTTTTCTGTACCGGGTAATTTTGGAAAATGGAAAAGAGCACTAATTATGGGCGACTTTACCCTTGTCCCAAATTTTTAATTGGATAGATCTAGTCACATGTATAGCATTATTCCTTACTGATAAATGTTCACTTCAACACTCCATATTTGCAACCATGCTTTCATAAGTTTGGCCGGATCATGCTCTATTAGTGTGGACTTGGAATACCCAGAAAGGGGTAATTCTGGTATATTAAACAGTTGCTCTTAATCCCCCCTTCCCCAAATTGGCAGCACAATTGGCATGGAAAAGGAACTTGGAAAGTACCCTGTCTGATTCACAATAGGAATATATTTTTGTCCTAGTCTTTAATATTTGGTTGTATTGTCCATACTGAAAGGAAACTTTCTCTTATAGTGTACTCTAGTATGCGTACATAAAATCTGGGCAGCCCAATCTAAACTTTGTTGTTGTCTTTGTGGGGAAACTGGGGATATAGGACCAAATTCACACTTGCTTGTGTGATCTGTAGGTGCGGATACACATGTATCCGCACCTACTTCTCCGGTTCCCTCCCCTGCCCAAATCCCTGTTTTTAGGTACCTTATGGCACTTACGAGTGCCCTAGGGCTACCTTATCTAACAATGCATAGTTACCTAATCTACCTAACTGGTAGGTAGATTGCGTAAATGACCTACTACCCACCCATGCAGGAGCTTCTTAGGTGTGAATACGGGTCAGATATCATACATATATACATACATTTTGGACTTGTCCTCTCATGCAGTCATTTTAGAAGAAAATTGCCAAGTTGGCCTCTGAGATATGTAAAACTGAAATTTCTCTTTCAGCCAAGATGACTCTATTACATCTATATCCCTCATAGACGTGTCAGAGAATTGGTATCTTTTTGTTTGCAAAAATGCTCATTGGTCAATTCTGGAAAACCTCTAGCCTCCTTCTAGCTAAAGTTTTTTCTAAGATTACTTTTTGCTACACTATGGAAACAATGGACCTGATTCACAACAAAGTAAGAACAGGATTTCAGTGCGTATATTTAAGATAAGAATACCCCCTACCATTCTTAAGATTGCATTTGCATGGTTAACAGAGAGCCAAAGCCTTATGCTTTTCTGTTTGTTCAGCACACAGCTGCTGTTGATTATAATGAATGCATGTGCTCAATCTGATTGAAACAATTAAAGGTATATCATTTAAAACTGCTGTTATGTCACCATTTTGTGTTTGACTTTAAATTATAGGTACTCATTATTTACATTTATTTGCAGTTTGTGCATTATTTCATTGTTTGTTGTAAACATTTTTAAACATAAGGATTTTTTTGAATGTAACTTGTAGCATGTTTGCATTATTTGTGTGTGACCTTGAGATTTTGTTAGTTTTTGAAATTTTGTTTAGGTCTAATGTATGTAGATATTTTTTATTTTAATATTTATGTTAAAATAGCTTTGGAAGCTGAATGGTTCTTTCTTAATCCTTCAATAAGTATTTATGACTTTAATAATTTTCTACATTTTAGCATATTGCAATTTTTTACAAAGACCTTTTATCATAGACCTATCTGGCATTTGGCAGATGTTCCAGATAGCCAGCCCAACCCTGGGTGTATATATGGATTAGATAGACCGACGTTTGATTGGCTGTTTTCTCACTCTGTATTACCATGTAAAACCTGTGTAAACACATGGACATTACCCAGTCATCTGTAAAAGCCACGGGTATGCCAAGATACACTATAAACACATGCCAGTTGTGGTGTTCTCAACTCCAAGTTGATTAAGGGGGTACATTTACCAACTATTGCTCAAGGATCCAAAGACAATATTAATATAACTCAGTCATTATTTTGAAATATAATTTATCTAGGAAGAAAGTCAGGAAAAAATGTGATTTATGTTCCTATGCTATTTATACAATTTATGAACTCGTTCACATTACCACCTAAAAGCCGGGTTTTCATGAAATTGCCGGGTTTCATGAAAACCCCGGCTTTTTTTGGCAATCTGACCGCAAACCCCGGGTCTCTCTAGCCGGGTCTTAGACCCGGCTAAAAAGAAGGGTTTTTGCCGGCTTTTTCAATAGCCGGCTTTTTGCGTTCAAATTTAACTAAAAAGCCGGCTTTTTTCCCTGCTGCCGGCTTCTAAAAAAAAAAAAATTTAAAAAAAAGCTGGTGCTTTCAGCTCTGAACGCACCACTATGAAATTTTCAAAATTCTGCCCACTGACTAAAAAGCCAGCTTTTTAGGCAGTGGTAATGTGAACGCGGTATTAGAAACAACCTTTGAACATTTGAAGACAATGCTTGAAAGAGATGACACTCTTTAGTGATGACTGTAGTAGTAAAGCAAGCTTATGCCCTTTAAGTGATGCCTAAAACTTCTGTACTTTTGAGTTGGCATCCACTAATAAACCATGGTACTCATGCCACACATGGGACAGCAACCATCAAAGTATTACCCCTTTAAAACAGAGAACTCAAAGTTTTGTTTTCCACAAATGATTACGGTAATTCTTTATAAATTACACTTCTTAATAAAACGGGATAGACTTTATGCCCAATCATTCATTGCCACCTCTTTAGTTATTTATTATTCAGTAACAGTCCAGTTATTGTCAGATACACAGGCAAGCATTCAGGTGTTCATTTTCCAAAGCCAAATAAAACAGCAAAACTTTGATTTGAATTGATAAATGGCAGGTATTTCAAGCTGTAATGTCACTTTAATTGCATACAATTTCACTGTGATGACAAGCAATGTTCCCTGTTTTTTATGAGTTTTACCAAGCAGAACAAAAATGTCAGGGGTTTTATGAACTAATGAAATAGTTTTGGCAAAGCTGTCTGGATACCCAACAAGCTTCATAGATAATCCCATTAAATATGTATTCTGGAGAAAACTCTATTGAATGGAATCCAAGACATACACGTGCTGCATAACACTAGCTGGAATGTCACAAAGCACTGACAAATGAACAAGAACATTCTATTTAAACCTTTGGTATTCAACAGCAATGAATCCTTAATGGACTTCTTTAATGGTAGGCAAATTCTTCTATTTTTAGAGAAGAATCACTTATCAAACTGAACATTTGTATTTGTAATTAGATTTCAGCCAAGTGAGGAATTCCAGAGCAATGATATGAGATTGTCACTTTAGGTGTGTACCTAAGTAACAGTGATGACTTTGAGTTTACGGTCCAGTCATTTTAGTATTAGTATCTCCTTATATCAGATCGCTCCCCTGAAATCATCAAGTGCTGATTGACAAGTAGGAGCAAGGATTTCGGGAGGCATATGCGGGACTAATGGTTGGGATGGCTCAGTAGCACAGTCATTATCATAACTCTCTCACACTGCTGGTGCTAGGGCTTCATTCCAACTTCTGCCTTGTTTTTATATTGTCCCATTGTTTGGTTTGATTGGACCTTTTCGGATGTCCCTATTTCAAATACTTACCAGTTTATACTTTTTTTTTCAGAATGGGTGAGTATGGTGTTAAAATGTAATTTGGATGAAGTCAATATTGTAACATTAGATATATAAATATTATGTATTTTTATATATTTGTTTAGATAGAGATGCTTATTTTAGTTAATTAGTTGTGTAACAAAAAGAACATTTCAAAAAGATTAAATGGACACTTTCAACAAATGACCAGCAGGGACAAAGGAATTCCAAGGAACAACTTGCAAGGCAATAGTTTCAAGATTGCCCACTCTTAAGGACAAAGAGAGATATGAGATTTTAACATGAATTCATACATAATAAGTTAGTGTCAAATTAATAAATTTCTCCAATTGGTGGGAACTGTACAGATGAATATGGTATAGAAAATTATGTCACAAATGACACAATTAGTCTAAAATTTATCATTATCATTGATAGCATCACATGAATGATATTGTCTAGATGAAGTAAAATAGAATTCTATTTGAATTATGATTAATTTGGTTTAAATAAATGATTTGTTCATTGGAAAAGTTTTTATTGATATAATGAATATTAGTGAGGAGATATTTTATAACAGAAGTGTTTCAGTAATTACGAATCCTTGTAATTAGACATTAGGTAGAGAAATGAAAACAAAAATTAGGAATAAAGGAGAAGAACATATTGTATTGTATGAGTAAATAAACTTTCATGAAATATAGTGTGATAGTTGATTTAACTATCAAATCGGGAATTGTTAAAATGTAATTTGGATGAAGTCAATATTGTAACATTAGATATATAAAAAATTATGTATTTTTATATATTTGTTTAGATAGAGATGCTTATTTTAGTTAATTAGTTATGGAACAAAAAGAACATTTCAAAAAGATTAAATGGACATGTTCAAGAAATGGCCAGCAGGGGCAAAAGGAATTCCAAGGTTTCAAGATTGCCCACTCTTAAGGACAAAGAGAAATTCCAAAACAGTTTCAACCCTCCCTCCCTCCATGGTTAAAAGGGATTTTGGAATTTCTCTATTTAACATTTGGGAACCTCAAGGACTATGGAACGCCTATTTTACAGACTCAACCAATTATTATATGACCTGTGGATTGTAAGTCAGCCTCTTTTGTATTGCTATAAATGTAAAAGTTCTGCCTCTAAAGGGCAGAGTCTCAAATTTGAAATTTGGTGATAATGTTATCACAGCACTTGCATTTATTTTGCTAAAAAACCTTTTTTATATACTTAAAGTATTTTTGATTCTTCAATGGCGATCGGCATACTTCACCCATTCTCATTCGGAAATTCCGTCGCCGCCGATATCCCTCCGCCGCTGCTATCGCCGTACTGAGGGAAAGGTGAGTAACCTCTCCATGCGGGGTAGGGAGGGTTAGGGTCAGGCTGCGGGAGATGGATGGTTAGGGTCAGGCTGCAAGTAAGGGAGGGTTAGGGTCTGGCTGCCAGGAAGAGAGGGTTAGGGTCAGGCTGTGGGGAAGGGAGGGTTAGGGTTAGTTAGGATTAGGGTAATGAGAGGGGAGGGTTAGGGTTAGAATTAGGTAAAGGAGTGGGGGACTATTTTTACTTACTTTTGGGAAATCCCAGCCAGTTCAAAACTGGTTGGGAGAGAATGGTCCTATAGCAATAGGGCCGTTTTAAGCGGGGACCCACACCCATAATGTATGTATGTACAGTATGTATTGTGTGGCAAATCATTTCAATTAATGACTTAAAAACTTAAACTTTTCTCCTGGTTGTTCCATTTCAATTAATATATACACTTGCACACATTTTATATATACAGTCTATGAAGCTCATACTGTGTAACTTGTTACCAATTACCAGTTTGCTCTGGGAGACTGACACCTGCCCATACACAACTAAAGCATGGTTTGAAAAGTAGGAGTTATCTTGAAATAGACATTCAAAATATGCATATTGGAAAAGAGGTCACCTATGGGAGGACAGTTGATTCACCAGTTGAGCTTTTCTCAATATTGCTATATTATGAACGAAACCTCCTATTTATATATGTAAGCATGTACTGAATGTGCAAACTGATAGGAGCAGATCCAAAGGTGGACGTACACCCTAACGTGTAGCGCAGGGGTTCTCAACCCATGGTACGCGTACCACTGGTGGTACGCGTACCTCTGTTAGGTGGTACGCGGCAGGCAGTCCTCTGTTCACATTGTACAAAGCAAAAATGATGCACGCATAATTGCATGCAATCCAGACCAGTGGTCGAAGTGGAAAAATATTATTATTAAACATTAAATTATTTTATTCTGACTTCCGGTGGGCGACGCACAGAGATGGCCGCGTTTTAATCAGGCTCCCGGCGCTGACCGCAAAAAACTAAACAGAGTGGCCGGTTTAACCCTGCTATTACCCCCAAACAACAACCTAGCTTGCTAGCGAAGCGGGGGAGAAGCTTTGCAACCGGGACCAGCTGCGGGGAGCCATTATCTGACCCCGGAGTCCGCCTCGGTACTCAGAGGCCTTGCAGCAGACGTGGGCGCCATCGTGCAGGAGAGGACTTATGTAATAGAAGACCGCTGAAGTGCTGCTCTAAGCAAAGGAGAACGGAGGAGGAACAGCGGCGGGCAAGTGAGTGCCTACAAACCCCGCTTCCTGCATCACACAAGTTGCCGAAAGTCGGGCCTGGAAGGCCATTTTGAAAGTGAGAACTCCCTTTGATGACGAGAGGGCCCCTGAAAAATGGCGACGAAGGTTCCTGTTTGACGGCGGTGAGTGACTGCGGGTTCCTGATGGCTGTGGTGTACGCAAAGGCTCGTGGGATCGGCCTGGTTGAGGACGTTGGAGGCCCAGAGACCTGTGTACCTGGAATCCCGGCATTGCACCACTTCCTTTCTTGCTCCTGTTCCTTGCTTGAGGTGTACCTGGTGGCAGCGGGGGATCATCGTGAGGACAGTGAGACCAGATTACATTGCAGAGCTGCGGGCCGTAGCATTACATAGCAGATACTGCCGCAGCACGTGAGGTCTCATAAGCTTATTGGACCTACAGACACAGCGGCCATCTTAGTATCAGTGACAGAGGTACCAGGGTGGTACGGAGGGTCCTCTTACTTTCCCTGATCTGGCATTATTGACCCCCAGGGGCAAACACTAGGAGGCTAACCATAAGGCACCTTGAATATATCCTCATTTTAACGCCAACCTTGGGGCCTTTCTTTGCCTTGATTGAACCCCCATGTGGACACCACACTTGCAATCTTAAATTGGCAGGAAAGTGCCATCTTTGCGTCATTTTGAGACTGTGCTATTTGAGTGCATTAACAAGTGGATTAACATTTGTTTATTTCATATAACCTCTTCAAAGATTATTCAATTGTTCACAAAATCTGTTTTACATACTTGTTTTTCACCTTGATATTACTGCGGTCTGAGTCTGTCTACAAGCCGAAGTGTGTCCCGTAAAGGCTCTACTAGATCCCTTATTCTTGGATAACTTTTCACGGCCCCCTCCTGGGATCCCCGATCATAAAGTTGGGTATATCTATGTTTGACTGCTCCTGTCAGAGTCTACCTGCGGAATCCTACGCCTACATTACTTTCTAGTTTACTTTGGCAACCTTCTGTCTGGAACTGGTAAATAGCATCTGCATTTCTACAGACTTACATACCCAGCACTAATTCAGATTTCTTGAAGCTAAAATTGACAGCAGTTAGGATTATGGACATTAGTCACCAAGATAATATCAATTTATCATGTATTTTCCCCTGTTATTTGCATTTTTATTTCTGGCTCATAGGGGAAAGCTCAATTGCTGCATTGTCCCCTTCCTATGGTTAATTACGAGTGGGCGAGTGGGCAATTCAGGGCAATTAGATTCCCCTATGGAATGTAGTAGTTCTACAGAGTAAGCAAAAAGTTATAAGTATAATTACTATGATTGGTTATAATAGATTAGGTTTGATGTGTTCTGGTGAAGTTCCCAGAATGCACTTAGGTTTTGTTAAGTTGGAGTAAAAAATTGAAAATGAAGTGAAGCATTTTGTTATTTTTAAAATCTCAATCTGTGTCTTGATCTGGTTCTCATACTATATTTTGTCTCCTCAAAAGTATTTCTCAGTTGCCGTATTTTATGTCTGTCGTCTCTTCTTGAATAAATCCTGTGTTGCGCTACAAGATTGGATCATGCGCATCTCATACGATGCCAACAATGGGTGAGTTTGCCACAAAGTCCTTTACAATAGATAATATGCAACACTCAAAACCTCCACAATTACACATTATTTCATGGAATGTAGGTGGCCTTAACAACCACATAAAAAGGAAAAAAGTAATCTCACATTTACGTAGAAAAAGTGCGGACGTAATGTTAATACAAGAGACTCACTGGAAGCAGGGGAGGAAGCTGCGTTACGGGGTGGGTGGATTGGGGACTGTATCGCCACGACCTTCAAATCTAAAAGTAGAGGGGTAGCGATCATTTTAGCCAAATCCTTACAAAACCTGAAATTCTCAACACAACTCTGGACCCAGAGGGCTGTTTCATTATCCTTGATATTATAATTTATGATATTTTCTAACTAGACTCTCTGCGACACTGTTGCAGAGGGATAACCCAAATCTTATTGTGGGCGGAGACTTTAATGTAGTCGCAGACCCAGCCATCGATAGATCTCCACCCCCAGCTCACCCGAGAGCATCAGATTCTACTCTCCTCTTTCGACTTACAGCTGACCTTGGTGTAGTAGACCCCTGGAAACTCCTGAATCCCATGGGGAGAGCATTTACTTTTCTCTCTGGGGTTCATGGATCTCATTAGAGAATTGATTATTTACTTGTTATGGACTCCCTCGTGTCAGAGGTCATAGATGCAGATGTCCTGGTCATCTCTGACCATGCATGATTACATTATCGTTACGGCTTCCTTCAGTAAGTGCCAAGTCCTGTATTTGGAGGTTCCCAACCTATCATTATAAATCAGATACTTTTATCCAATTTCTCAAATATCAGTGGAATGAGTTTTTTGATAATAATATCAAACATTGGGACCGACCCACTCTGTTTTGGGAAACCTCAAAGGCTGTGATGCGGGGTCAGATAATTGGCTATAAATCAGTAAAATACCATAGAGTCAGCAATAGCGCACACATGAAAATAAAACGTTGGTATTTCAAATCTAATCTAGGTGATACTTTCTTCAATCAAACTCACTGTATGGAGGTTGGTGAGGAAATTGTTCTGTCCACAATAAAGCAGTTATTGTCCACAATGAGTTATCTCCTTTCTTTTTGTTATGTCCCAGCCGTATATTCTCCTTCCCACGATGTGTCCTCCGTCTTTTGACCGGATCACGGATCACATGAAAGGAAAAAATAGACACAAAATATGGTGTGGTATGTTCAGTACATATTGAATATCTCTCCAGAGTGGGTAACTCACAATCTTATTCTCTTGCTAATGTGCCTGGTCAATTTTGCTTTGGTCCTATCTGCAATGGTGGTTCCCTTCTCCGTCGTGTCTCCCTCCTCGCCAGTAAGCAGAGCTTGGGAGGGAGCAGAGAGAGCGGGCACAGCGGCCCTAGTGCAGCCAACCAATAAAAGGTCCCAGCCTCTATCTCCCGTTATATAGTCTCCTCACCTTTTACCTCTCTTGGGTTAAAAGCATATATACGGTATTTTCCACAGGAATTACTGTCCACAAACCGGATTGCTTCTTAAAGTGGTATTTATTCACAATACAGTTTAATAATCAAAGCGGCAAGTAAAAAACTTCTAAAACTTTAAAAATCTTCGTGTTTACACTCAGCCGTCAATCTCTGCTGGAGCTCAAGTGTGACAGGTCTGTAATTGCAGCACTGACGGGCCCGATACAATGTTGCTTAAACCTCACACAATACTCACATATGCTGGAAGATCTGACTGAACGGAACGCTACTGACCCACAACCTACGCGTTTCAACATATAAGTCTTTCTCAAGGTGCATGGGTCGGTAGCAGGTGTGGGTTTAAATAGCTCCCGTCCTT